>WNWK01004281.1:42500-144027 GCA_009830355.1 Cherax destructor | reverse complement strand
GTTGGGTGGAGGGGAGGAGAGGGGAGGAAGGGGGCGAGGTTGAGGTATGAGTGCGAAGAGTTTTGGGGGAGGATGAGGGTGGGGCAGGATGAGTTTTGAGTGAGGTATGGTTTTGGGGAGGATGAGTGTGGGGCGAGGTATGAGGTATGAGTGCGAGGTTGAGTGTGGGGGAGGTATGAGTGGGGGTGGAGGTATGAGTGTATGAGTGCGAGGTATGAGTGTTGTGTGAGGTATGAGTGTTGTGAGTATGAGTGTGTGTGCGAGGTATGAGTGTGTGTGCGAGGTATGAGTGTGAGTGCGAGGTATGAGTGTGGTGCGAGGTATGAGGTGTGTGCGAGGTATGAGTGTGTGTGGAGGTATGAGTGTAAAGTGGTCAGGTATGAGTGTGTGTGCGAGGTATGAGTGTGTGTGCGAGGTGTGAGGTATGAGAGGTATGAGTGTATGAGAGGATGAGTGTATGAGGCAGGTATGAGTGTATGAGAGGTATGAGAGGTATGAGTGTAAGCGAGGTATGAGGTATGAGTGTTGAGGTATGAGGTATGGTGCGAGGTATGAGTGTATGAGAGGTATGAGTGTATGAGTGCGAGGTATGAGGTATGAGTGCAGGTATGAGTGTATGAGGGTATGACTGTATGAGTGCGAGGTATGACTGTATGAGTGCGAGGTATGAGGTATGAGTGCGAGGTATGAGTGTATGAGGGGTATGACTGTATGAGTGCGAGGTATGACTGTATGAGTGCGAGGTATGAGTGTATGAGTGCGAGGTATGACTGTATGAGTGCGAGGTATGAGTGTATGAGTGCGGTGTATGAGTGCGAGGTATGAGTGTGTGTGCGAGGTATGAGTGTGTGTGCGAGGTATGAGTGTATGAGTGCGAGGTATGAGTGTATGAGTGCGAGGTATGAGTGTATGAGTGCGAGGTATGAGTGTATGAGTGCGAGGTATGAGTGTATGAGTGCGATGTATGAGTGTATTTGTGCGAGGCATGAGTGTATGTGTGCGAGGTATGAGTGCCTGAGAGGTATGAGTGTATGTGTGCGAGGTATGAGTGCATGAGAGGTATGAGTGTATGTGTGCGAGGTGTGAGTGCGAGGCATGAGTGTATATGTGCGAGGTATGAGTGTATGTGTAGAGGTATGAGTGTACATAAGAACATAAGAACATAAGAAAGAAGGAACACTGCAGCAGGCCTACTGGCCCATGCGAGGCAGGTCCATCCCTCCCACCGGCTTAACCCAATGCCCGACCCAGCCAGGTCAGGTTACATTCACTTAAGGAAGGGGCACGGCATCTGACCTAGTAGCACAAGCTAGTCAGGACTAACTCACACCCACCCGCACCCACTCATATATTTATCTAGCCTATTTTTAAAACTACACAATGTTTTAGCCTCTATAACTGTAATCGGGAGTTTGTTCCACTCATCGACAACTCTATTACCAAACCAATGCTTTCCTATATCCCTCCTGAATCTGAATTTATCCAACTTAAAGCCATTGCTGCGAGTCCTGTCAATACAAGATATTTTTATCACGCTATTTACATCACCTTTATTTATTCCTGTTTTCCATTTATACACCTCAATCATATCCCCCTAATTCTACGCCTTTCTAGAGGTGCAGATTCAGGGCCCTCAGTCTATCCTCATAGGGAAGATTTCTGATACATGGAATCAACTTAGTCATCCTCCTCTGTACGTTTTCCAGAGCATTTATATCCATTCTGTAATACGGTGACCAAAACTGTGCAGCATAATCTAGATGAGGCCTAACCAATGATATATAGAGTTGAAGAACAACCTGAGGACTCCTATTATTTATGCTTCTTGATTTGAAGTCAAGGATTCTGTTCGCTTTATTGCGAACACTTATGCACTGCTGTGTTGGTTTTAGATTACTGCTAACCAGAACTCCTAAATCCTTTTCGCAATCAGTAGTATTAAGATCTACATTATTTAGTTTATATGTGGCATGGTTATTGTCCTGTCCAATATTTAGAACTTTGCATTTATCTATATTAAACTGCATCTGCCACTTCTCCGACCACTGCATCAGTCTATTCAAATCTTCCTGGAGTGCTCTAATGTCCTCATTTGAATGAATTGGACGGCCTATTTTGGTGTCATCGGCAAATTTGCTTATGTCGCTATTTATTCCCTCATCTATGTCGTTTATGTAGATTGTAACAATAAGGGCCCAATACTGACCCCTGTGGAACACCGCTTGTGACGCTTCCCACTCTGATTTCTCCCCATTTATGCAAACTCTCTGCTGCCTATTTGTCAACCATGCCTCTATCCAGGAAAAATTTCTCCTCCTATTCCGTGTGCCTTAATTTTCCTCAATAGCCTCTGATGTGGACTCTATCAAAAGCCTTACTGAAGTCCATATACACAATATCATATTCATTACCATGATCTACCTCCTCAAATACCTTAGTGAAAAAGTTATTAAATTTGTGAGGCAGGAACGCCCTTTTGTAAAACCGTGCTGAGATTCGTTGATTAATTTATGCTTTTCAAGATGGCTGCGAATTGCCTCGGCAATTATTGATTCCATAAATTTTCCCACTATGGAGGTTAGGCTTATTGGTCTATAGTTCGAAGCTAAGGACCTGTCACCTGCTTTGAAAATAGGTATTACATTTGCCATTTTCCACTTATCTGGCACCATGCCAGTTTGCAGTGATATGTTGAAAAGATTAGCCATAGGTTTGCTAAGCTCCTCTTTACATTCCTTTAGAACCCTTGCATACAGTTCATCAGGGCCTGGGGATTTGTTAGGTTTTAATTTATCTATTTGTCTAAGGACCATGTCACTTGTGACCCTAATCATGCATAGTTTACTATCATCCTGTTCTACATAATTAATTATTTCTGGAATATCGCTAGTATCTTCCTGTGTAAAAACTGAGAGGAAGTAAGTGTTAAACATTCTACACATTTCCTTATCACTGACGGTGAGCTGACCTGAGTAACTTTTGAGTGGGCCTATCTTGTCCCTAATCTTACTTCTGTATACCTGAAAAAATCCTTTTGGGTTAGTCTTCGATTCTCATTGTCTCTTTTTGCTTTTCTTATTCCCTTTTTTATTTCTATCTTTAACTGAATATATTGATTACTTAATTGCCCCTCTCCTCTTTTGATTCGCCTATATATGACTCTCTTTTGACCAATGAGATGTTTTAATCTATTGTTCATCCATTTAGGATAATTTTTGTTTGATCTGATTTCCCTATTAGGAACATAAGTTGTCTGAGCAGCTAGAACTATTCTCTGGAAAACGTCATATTGACAATCACCACCTACCTGACCCACTGTCAGGTCATTCCAGTTCAGCCCACCCAGGTAATTTTTCAGTCCTATGAAATCAGCCAGGCGGAAGTCAGGGACAGAGACTTGATTTCCATTAGTAGGGTAATTCCATGATATATTAAAACCATTAACCTCAAGATTATTAACTAGCGATTCCCTGCTGGCAAGAACCAAGTCTAGCAGGTTATTTCCTCTAGTTGGTTCTGTCACCAACTGTTTAAAAAAACAATCCTGAATCGTATCAAGAAAGTCACTTGACTCTAAATTTCCTGTCAAACTGCTCCAGTCAATTTGTCTAAAGTTGAAATCTCCCATCAGCACAACATTTTCATATGTAGATGCCTTACGAATTTCATCCCATAGAAGTTTACTGCACTCCCTATCAAGATTTGGGGGCCTGTAAATCACACCCAAGATAAGTTTTACATGGCCCTCAAGAAGCTGTAACCAAACAGATTCAGTGGCTGACGCTTCTAATTTTATATCTTGTCTAACACAACAATTTAAATTGTCTCTGACATACATCGCTACTCCACCACCCTTCCTGTTGACCCTATCAGTGTGGAATAATTTATAGCCTTGTATGTGACATTCAGAAGGCAACTCTCTATCTTTCAGATTGAGCCAGGTCTCTGTTATCGCAATAATATCTATGTTTCCTGCACTTGCAATTAATCTTAACTCATCTATCTTATTTCTTAGACTCCTGCTATTAGTATAGTAAACCTTAAGGGAGCTAGTCTCTTGTTTCCCCCTGCTGTCTCTCTTTGTTTGCTGACCTGATCCAATGTCTTTATTTGTAACTTTATGATGAATGTCTTTTATACACTTACTGTTTTCAGCCATAGTGTTGCAAACTGACTGTTCCCCACACACACCCATGTGTGCTAGGTATGTGTGCTAGGTATGAGTGTATGAGAGGTATGAGTGTATGTGTGCGAGGTATGAGTGTATGAGTGCGAGGTATGAGTGTATGGTAGAGTATAGTGTAGAGGTATGAGTATATGTGTACGAGGTATGAGTGTATGTGTGCGAGGTATGAGTGTATGTGTGCGAGGTATGAGTGTATGTGTGCGAGGTATGAGTGTATGTGTGCTAGGTATGAGTGTATGTGTGCGAGGTATGAGTGTATGTGTGCGAGGTATGAGTGTATGTGTGCGAGGTATGAGTGTATGTGTGCTAGGTATGAGTGTATGTGTGCGAGGTATGAGTGTATGTGTGCGAGGTATGAGTGTATGTGTGCGAGGTATGAGTGTATGTGTGCGAGGTATGAGTGTATGTGTGCGAGGTATGAGTGTATGTGTCAGTATGAGTGTATGTGGAGGTATGAGTGATGTGTGCTAGGTATGAGTGTATGTGTGCGAGGTATGAGTGTATGTGTGCGAGGTATGAGTGTATGAGAGGTATGAGTGTTTGAGAAGTATGAGTGTATGTGTGCGAGGTATGAGTGTATGAGAGGTATGAGTGTATGAGAGGTATGAGTGTTTGAGAAGTATGAGTGTATGTGTGCGAGGTATGAGTGTATGTGTGCGAGGTATGAGTGTTTGAGAAGTATGAGTGTATGTGTGCGAGGTATGAGTGTATGTGTGCGAGGTATGAGTGTATGTGTGCGAGGTATGAGTGTATGAGAGGTATGAGTGTATGTGTGCGAGGTATGAGTGTTTGAGAAGTATGAGTGTATGTGTGCGAGGTATGAGTGTATGAGAGGTATGAGTGTATGAGAGGTATGAGTGTATGTGTGCGAGGTATGAGTGTATGAGAGGTATGAGTGTATGAGAGGTATGAGTGTATGTGTGCGAGGTATGAGTGTATGAGAGGTATGAGTGTATGTGTGCGAGGTATGAGTGTATGTGTGCGAGGTATGAGTGTATGTGTGCGAGGTATGAGTGTATGTGTGCGAGGTATGAGTGTATGTGTGCGAGGTATGAGTGTATGTGTGCGAGGTATGAGTGTATGTGTGCGAGGTATGAGTGTATGAGAGGTATGAGTGTATGAGAGGTATGAGTGTATGTGTGCGAGGTATGAGTGTATGAGAGGTATGAGTGTATGTGTGCGAGGTATGAGTGTATGAGAGGTATGAGTGTATGTGTGCGAGGTATGAGTGTATGTGTGCGAGGTATGAGTGTATGAGAGGTATGAGTGTATGTGTGCGAGGTATGAGTGTATGTGTGAGAGGTATGAGTGTATGAGAGGTATGAGTGTATGTGTGCGAGGTATGAGTGTATGAGAGGTATGAGTGTATGTGTGCGAGGTATGAGTGTATGTGTGAGAGGTATGAGTGTATGAGAGGTATGAGTGTATGTGTGCGAGGTATGAGTGTATGAGAGGTATGAGTGTATGAGAGGTATGGAGACTGGAGGACTCACAGGATGGTGTGGGGAGAGGAAACACGTAATGGAGGAAGCAGGGGAGAGGGTGTTGAGATAGGAGCCAGATAAATCGATAAAGAGAATGTATAAGAACCGGGGAGGATGGGAGGAGGGATAGAGGATGTTCGAGGAAGAGTCGGAAGGAAGGAAGGAGTGAAGATGGCTTTGAGAGGTGAAGGCTTGGACAACCAGACACTCTGTGTATGTGTGTGTGTGTACTCACCTAGTTGTCACCTCTCAGTATTTTATATGTCGTTATCATGTCTCCCCTTACTCTCCTGTCCTCCAGTGTCGTCAGGTCGATTTCCCTTAACCTCTCCTCGTAGGATATACCCCTTAGCTCCGGGACTAGTCGTGTTGCAAACCTTTGCACTTTCTCTAGTTTCTTTACGTGCTTGGCTAGGTGTTGGTTCCAAACTAGTGCTGCATACTCCAGTATGGGCCTAACGTACACAGTGTACAGGGTTCTGAACGATTCCTTGTTAAGATGTCGAAATGCTGTTCTTAGGTTAGCTAGGCGCCCGTATGCTGCAGCAGTTATTTGGTTGATGTGCGCCTCAGGAGATGTGCCTGGTGTTATACTCACCCCAAGATCTTTTTCCTTGTGTGAGGTTTGTAGTCTCTGGCCCCCTTGACTGTACTCCGTCTGCAGTCTTCTTTGCCCTTCCCCAATTTTCATGACTTTGCACTTGGTGGGGTTGAACTCCAGGAGCCAATTCCTGGACCAGTCCTGCAGCCTGTCCAGATCCCTTTGTAGTTCTGCCTGGTCCTCGTCCGACTGAATCCTTCTCATCAACTTCACATCATCTGCAAACAGAGACACTTCGGAGGTTATTCCTTCCGTCATGTCGTTCACAAATACCAAATGTGTGTGTGTGTGTGTGTGTGTGTGTGTGTGTGTGTGTGTGTGTGTGTGTGTGTGTGTGTGTGTGTGTGTGTGTGGTAATGTCTAGGAAGAGGCAAAATTCATAATTTTTTATAATAATAATAATAATAATAATAATAATAATAATAATAATAATAATAATAATAATAATAATAATAGTAAAATAAAAAAAATAATAGCAAAAATAATAATTGTAACAAAAATAATAACAATATTTGAAATAATAATAACAATAATAATAATAATAATAATAATAATAATAATAATAATAATAATAATAATAATAATAATAATAATCGGAGAAGATATCGTACAGGAGGGCCCTGGCAGACACTGCAGCAGTGGCTGCCGCAAGACCCACAACACTTTCACTTCTTGTATGAGAGACTTCCTCAATGACTGTCTTGGCTGTCTTCCAGGGAGGGGGGAGGGAGGGTGAGGGGAAGAGAAGGGGGAAGGGTAGGGGGAAGAGGGGAAGGGCTGGCTTTATCTCACGTGACTTGCCTTCTTATTGTTTACGATAAACAGCTGATCATTCGTCGCTGTCTTAACGCTGTTACTTAACGAAGGGGTGATCGTACTAGCAGTACTAATAGTATTGGTAGTAGTGGTAGATGTTGTAGTATTAGCAGTACTGGTAGTAGTGGTAGTTGTAGTAGTACTAGTAGTATTGGTAGTAATTGTAGTACTAGTAGCATTGTTATTAGGGGTGGTAGTAGCAGTAGTAGTATTGGCAGTGGTAGTAGTAATACTAGTAGTAGTAGAAGTAGTAATGGTGGTAGCAGTAGTGGTGGTTGAGATGTAGGTCACACCCCTGCCAAGGCAAGGGGTGTGACAATTTACACTGGTTGGTTAGGTCAACCGTTTGACCTCACAAGCACGGTTGACCTACATCACATGGTGGTGGTAGCAGTAGTAGTAGTAGAAGTAGTAATAGTAGTAGTAGTAATAGTAGTAGTAGTAGTAGCAGTAGTAGTGAGTGGTAGTAGTAGTGGTGGCATTAGTAGTAGTAGTGGTGGCATTAGTAGTAGTAGTAGAAGTAATAGTAGTAGTAGTAATAGCAGTAGTGGTAGTAGTAGTAGTAGTAATAGTAGTAGTAGTAGTGGTAGTAGTAGTAGTAGTGGTAATAGTAGTAGTAGTAGAGGTGCCAAGCAGAGGTGCCACAGAGGCTTCAAGTACACTATACTGGGACATAAACGGAAGACTGGAGAGGTTGACTCTGTCAGTGTCTCAGATATGAGTTGTTATCCTGCCTCACAGGTTACGTTAAAAGAGGTGCAGCCGGTGTTATTAGAGAGACCCAGCGATGTAAACAATGGTCTCCCGCTGGTAACTCCACACTGACTCACTCTTCATCTCCAAAAGTCTCTAAACAAACCTCATTTTTTCCCTCTTACTCCCCTCCCCCCTATCTCCCCAGACAAAGAATCTATCTAAGAAGGCTCGACAAAAGAGAAGAGGTGAGAGGGCCACTCGCTGCCTCCCTCACGAGGTATATAAGAGCACAGGAGCTGCGACAGGAGGCATCAATTCCTCCTTCAGCGCCGCCGACATGACTTGGATAGCAGTGATCTCCGTGAGTGAACCTTCGCTCTTATCTTTCCTTCAGTGTTAAAACCGAGATCAGGAATTAAGAGAGTTCAGGAGGTTAAAACAACCCCCATCCCCCATGATTCGGCAGTTAACATGGGTGGGTTGAAGTAACACGTTTTCACCCATGACTCGACTGTTAATTAAGATGTGTGTTAGAATTATCAAGAAACAGGTACAACAGGGCTGAACAACAGTAATAACGGGAGTGGATTAGGCACAGCGGAACTGAACCCAAAAAAAGAGAAATGGGGACGGAACAGGCAGAACGGGGAAATTGGGGGGTAACTACACAATTAACAGGACGAAACAAGCAGAAAGGGAATGAACAGAGGCAACGGGGACAGAACAACAGGAATAACGGGGGGATTAATATGTACCGAAACTCACCGTTTCTTTCTTTTCCTCCAACAGGCGTTGAGCCTCGGGGTGGCCCTGGTGAACGCCGGCTACGTACCGTAAGTACCTCCCTTAGGGAACATTAAGGAAAAATGGGGAATCAGGGGATAATTACTGAAGTTATAGGGTGTATATATATATATATATATATATATATATATATATATATATATATATATATATATATATATATATATTCATTTGCATAAAGGTAAAGGGGACAAAAGAGAATGCAAAAATTATAGGGGAATAAGTCTGTTGAGTATACCTGGTAAAGTGTATGGTAGAGTTATTACCGAAAGAATTAAAAGTAAGAGGGAGAGTAGGATAGCAGATGAACAAGGAGGCTTTAGGAAGGGTAGGGGGTGTGTAGACCAAGTGTTTACAGTGAAACATATAGGTGAACAGCATTTAGATAAGGGTAAAGAGATTTTTGTGGCATTTATGGATTTGGAAAAGGCGTATGATAGGGTGGATAGAGAGGCAATGTGGCAGATGTTGCAAATATATGGAACAGGAGGTAGGTTATTGAAAGCGGTGAAAAGTTTTTACGAGGATAGTGAGGCTCAGGTTAGAGTATGTAGGCGAGAGGGAGATTATTTCCCAGTAAAAGTAGGCCTTAGACAAGGATGTGTGATGTCACCGTGGTTGTTCTATATATTTATAGATGGAGTTGTAAGAGAAGTGAATGCTCGGGTGTTGGCAAGAGGTGTGGGGTTAAAAGATAAAGAATCTAACACAAAGTGGGAGTTGTCACAGTTGCTTTTTGCTGATGACACTGTGCTTTTGGGAGATTCTGGAGAAGTTGCAGAGGTTGGTGGACGAGTTTGGTAGGGTATGTAAAAGAAGGAAATTAAAAGTGAATATAGGAAAGAGTAAGGTGATGATGATAACAAAAAAAATAGGTATCGAAAGTTTGGATATCAGATTGGAGGGAGAGAGTATGGAGGAGGTGAATGTATTCAGATATTTAGAAGTGGACATGTCAGCAGATGGGTCTATGAAAGATGAGATGAATCATAGAATTGACGAGGGAAAAAAGGTGAGTGGTGCACTGAGGAGCTTGTGGAGACAAAGTACCTTGTCCATGGAAGTAAAGAGGGGAATGTATGAGAGTATAGTTATACCAACACTCTTATATGGGTGTGAAGCATGAGTGATGAATGTTGCAACAAGGAGAAGGCTGGAGGCAGTGGAGATGTCATGTCTGAGGTCAATGTGTGGTGTGAATATAATGCAGAGAATCCGTAGTTTGGAAATTAGGAGAAGATGCGGGATTACGTAAACTATTATCCAGAGGGCTGAGGAGGGGTTGTTGAGGTGGTTTGGACATATAGAGAGGATGGAACAAAGTAGAATGACTTCGAGAGTGTATAAATCTGTAGTGGAGGGAAGGCGGGGTATGGTCGGCCTAGGAAAGGTTGGAGGGAGGGGGTAAAGGAGGTTTTGTATGCGAGGCGCTTGGACTTCCAGCAAACATGCGTGGGCGTGTTAGATAGGAGCGAATGGAGACAAATGGTTTTAAGGACTTGAGGTGCTGTTGGAGTGTAAGCAAAGTAATATTTATGAAGGGATTCAGGGAAACCGGCAGTTCGGACTTGAGTCCTGGAGATGGGAAGTACAGTGTCTGCACTCTGAAGGAGGGGTGTTAATGTTGCAGTTTTATAACTGTAGTGTAAGCACGCCTCTGGCAAGACAGTGATGGAGTTTATATATATATATATATATATATATATATATATATATATATATATATATATATATATATATATATATACACAGTTTGAATATGTGAGGTTTATTATGACTCCCGTGTGACCTGACCTCGTGTGTCCTGACCTCGTGTGTCCTGACCCTGTACTTGCAGGCAAGTGGGTAGCGGAGGTCACGTAGGAGCCAGCGGAAGCTACGGTGGTGCAGCGGCGGTGTACCACGGGGTACAGAGCGCTTACAGCGGTTACGGTGGTGGAGGAGGTATTGGCTACGGTCATGGTGGTACCTCTTACTATGGTCCAAGGTGAGTGGTACCTTAATACTAGACTAGGGTGAGAGGTGAGTGGTACCTTAATACAAGACTAGGGTGCTAGGTTGGTGGTACCTTAATACAAGACTAGGGTGCTAGGTGAGTGGTACCTTATACAAGACTAGGGTGCTAGGTGAGTGGTACCTTATACAAGACTAGGGTGCAAGGTGAGTGGCACCTTAATACAAGACTAGGGTGCTAGGTGAGTGGTACCTTATACAAGACTAGGGTGCTAGGTGAGTGTTACCTTAAAAAAGACTAGGGTGCTAGGTGGGTGGTACCTTAATACAAGACTAGGGTGCTAGGTGGGTGGTACCTTAATACAAGACTAGGGTGTTAGGTGGGTTGTACCTTAATACAATACTAGGGGGCAGGGTGGGTGGTACCTTAATACACGACTAGGGTGCTAGGTGAGTGGTACCTTAATACAACACTCATACAACACTATGGTCCTAGGTGAGTGGTACCTTAATACAACACTCATACAACACTAGGGTCTAGGTGAGTGGTCCCTTAACACTCATACAACACTAGGGTCCTAGGTGGGTGGTCCCTTAATACAACACTCCTACAACACTAGGGTGCTAGGTGAGTGGTACCTTAATACAACACTCATACAACACTAGGGGTCCTGGGTGAGTGGTACCTTAATACAACACACATACAACACTAGGGTCCTAGGTGTGTGGTCCCTTAATACAACACTCATACAACACTAGGGTCCTAGGTGGGTGGTACCTTAATACAACACTCATACAACACTAGGGTCCTAGGTGGGTGGTACCTTAATACAACACTCATACAACACTAGGGTCCTAGGTGGGTGGTACCTTAATACAACACTCATACAACACTAGGGTCCTAGGTGGGTGGTCCCTTAATACAACACTCATACAACACTAGGGTGCTAGGTGAGTTGTACCTTAATACAACACTCATACAACACTAGGGTGCTAGGTGAGTTGTACCTTAATACAACACTCATACAACACTAGGGTCCTAGGTGTGTGGTCCCTTAATACAACACTCATACAACACTAGGGTCCTAGTTGAGTGGTCCCTTAATACAACACTCATACAAAACTAGGGTGCTAGGTGGGTGGTCCCTTAATACAACACTCATACAACACTAGGGTCCTAGGTGTGTGGTCCCTTAATACAACACTCATACAACACTAGGGTCCTAGGTGGGTGGTACCTTAATACAACACTCATACAACACTAGGGTCCTAGGTGAGTGGTCCCTTAATACAACACTCATACAACACTAGGGTCCTAGGTGGTGGTACCTTAATACAACACTCATACAACACTAGGGTCCTAGGTGGGTGGTACCTTAATACAACACTCATACAACACTAGGGTCCTAGGTGGGTGGTACCTTAATACAACACTCATACAACACTAGGGTCCTAGGTGAGTGGTACCTTAATACAACACTCATACAACACTAGGGTCCTAGGTGGGTGGTCCCTTAATACAACACTCATACAACACTAGGGTGCTAGGTGAGTGGTACCTTAATACAACACTCATACAACACTAGGGTGCTAGGTGAGTTGTACCTTAATACAACACTCATACAACACTAGGGTCCTAGGTGTGTGGTCCCTTAATACAACACTCATACAACACTAGGGTCCAAGTGAGTGGTCCCTTAATACAACACTCATACAACACTAGGGTCCTAGGTGAGTGGTTCCTTAATACAACACTCATACTACACTAGGGTCCTAGGTGAGTGGTCCCTTAATACAACACTCATACAACACTAGGGTGCTAGGTGAGTGGTACCTTAATACAACACTCATACAACACTAGGGTCCTAGGTGGGTGGTCCCTTAATACAACACTCATACAACACTAGGGTGCTAGGTGAGTGGTACCTTAATACAACACTCATACAACACTAGGGTCCTAGGTGGGTGGTACCTTAATACAACACTCATACAACACTAGGGTCCTAGGTGGGTGGTCCCTTAATACAACACTCATACAACACTAGGGTCCTAGGTGAGTGGTCCCTTAATACAACAGTCTTTCAACACTAGGGTCCTAGGTGATTGGTCCCTTAATACAACACTAATACAACACTAGGGTGCTAGGTGAGTGGTCCCTTAATACAACACTCATACAACACTAGGGTGCTAGGTGAGTGGTCTCTTAATACAACACTCATACAACACTAGGGTCCTAGGTGGGTGGTCCCTTAATACAACACTCATACAACACTAGGGTCCTAGGTGGGTGGTACCTTAATACAACACTCATACAACACTAGGGTTCTAGGTGGGTGGTCCCTTAATACAACACTCATACAACACTAGGGTGCTAGGTGAGTGGTCCCTTAATACAACACTCATACAACACTAGGGTCCTAGGTGGGTGGTACCTTAATACAACACTCATACAACACTAGGGTGCTAGGTGAGTGGTACCTTAATACAACACTCATACAACACTAGAGTCCTAGGTGAGTGGTACCTTAATACAACACTCATACAACACTAGGGTCCTAGGTGGGTGGTACCTCAATACAACACTCATACAACACTATGGTCCTAGGTGGGTGGTCCCTTAATACAACACTCATACAACACTAGGGTGCTAGGTGAGTGGTCCCTTAATACAAATCTCATACAACACTAGGGTCCTAGGTGGGTGGTCCCTTAATACAAATCTCATACAACACTAGGGTCCTAGGTGGGTGGTCCCTTAATACAACACTCATACAACACTAGGATCCTAGGTGAGTGGTCCCTTAATACAACACTCATACAACACTAGGGTCCTAGGTGAGTGGTCCCTTAATACAACACTCATACAACACTAGAGGTCCTGGGTAAGTATCCCTTCATACACGCATACAAAAAGTCACAATACACTGCAACACAACACCGTAAAACACTGATGCAAGACTAATGCAGATTGATCTTCTCAGGGAAGTGCTAGACCCGCAGGGGCCCATACATATTTTGACACCCCCCCCCAAAAAAAAAGGGCTGAGGGGTAACTCAAATTCCTGGGATTAAAAGCCTTCAATTAGTATCAAAGTATTTCCGGTTTATATGAAGCATGAAAGAAATTTATATTAATTTAGTAATGTAATAATTTATTAATTAATTGAACAATTTATTAGTAATTTATACAGTAATTTATATAATTTATTTAGTAAGTAATTTATTTAGTAATTTATATAGTAAATTAGTAATATATAGAGTAACATATTTAGTAATTTATTTAATAATTTATACGGTAATTTACGTAGTAATAAATTTAGAAACTTAATAATTTTTAGTAATTTAGTAATATAGTGATTTAGTAATTTATTTAATAATTTATACAGTAATTTAGTCATTTATATAGTGATATATTTAGTAATTTATTTATAATTTATATAGAGATATATTTAGTAATTTATTTTATAATTTATATAGCAATTCATATTGTAATGTATTTAGTAATTTATATAGTAATTTATTTATTTTAATAATTTGATTAATAATTTATCGATTAATTTTACTGATTTAGTAATTTGATAATTTATTAATTTATTTAGTAACTTACTGATTAATTTAACAATTAATAATTTAATAATTAATTAAATAATTGATTTATTCATTTATTTATTAATTTATTGAATAATTTAATAATTTATTGATTAATATATTAATTTATTTTTATTTTTTCCAATTCATTTCTCGATTTCCTGATTTAATGATAAATTTATTTTAAAATTTAATGATTATTTTTAAAAAATATTGATAAAATTATTGATGAATTTAATTATTATTATTATTATTATTATTATTATTATTATTATTATTATTACACGGTATCAGATACTACAATAAATGGTGTCAATACAATACACGGTTTCAAACAATACAATACACGGTGTCGATACAATACAATACACGGTATTAATACAATACACGGTGTCAATACAGTGAATGGTGTCAATATAATACACGGTGTTAATACAGTACAGTACAATACACGGTGTCAAACAATACAATACACGGTGTCAAACAATACAATACACGGTGTCAAACAATACAATACTTGGTGTCAATACAATACGCGGTGTCAATACAGTACAAAACACGGTATCAAACAATACAATACACGGTATCAAACAATACAGTACACGGTGTCAAACAATACAATACACGGTGTCGATACAATACAATACACGGTATTAATACAATACACGATGTCAATACAGTGCATGGTGGCAATATAATACACGGTGTTAATACAGTACAGTACAATACACGGAATCAAACAATACAACACACGGCGTCAAATAATACAATACACAGTGTAAAATACAATACATGGTATCAACACAATACACGGTGTCAATACATTACACAGTGTCAATACAATACGATACATGGTGTCAATACAATACACGTTATCAATACAATACATGTTGTCAATACAACATATATTGTATTGATACAATATTCGGTGTCAACACAATACATGGTGTCAATACAATACATGGTATTAATAAAATACAATACACAGAGTCAATACAATACAATAGGTTGTGTCAATATAATACAATACACAACATCAATACACTACAATACAAAGGGTCAATACAATACATAAACTCCCTTAATCTTTGATAATATACTAGTTGAATTTATTATTTCAATGGTCAGTTATAATCGTAATAAAATAATTACTTAAAGATCCGAGGAGGAAGGTAAATGAGTGTAAAGTTGTGGGAACATTAACCAGACCAAACACACTAGGCACACTAGGATCAATACCATGAAATTAAATCTCATGTGACCGAATTCCTTGGAACTGAATAACTCTGGATTAAATGCATTTAGTCTAAATGCTGAGGAATCTGAGACAAGAGGAGAATATGTATTAGTGGAATGCCTTCTGTGGGAGTAATGTGTTGGGTTGGTTAATGGGGTTTAAAGCCTGTTGACTAGACGAAGGTCAAGGCTACATGTCACCTTTACACCAACAGACATGATTACTTTAATGCCTAAAATAGAGATTAAAGTAAACTCTCAGTGTACTTATACACTTAGAAAAATACACCTCTCACTGTATATATGTTGAGAGAAATACACCTCTCATTGTATATGTTGAGAGAAATACACCTCTCAAGGCGGGTGAAATTGCTGACCTTGAAAATGTGCAGAGAACCTTCACGGCACGCATAAGTGCATAAACCACCTCAACTACTGGGAACGCTTGAAGTTCCTAAACCTGTACTCCCTTGAACGCAGGCGGGAGAGATACATTATTATATACACGTGGAAAATTCTTGAGGGATTAGTACCAAACTTGCACACGAGAGTCACTCCCTACGAAAGCAAAAGACTCGGCAGACGATGTAACATCCCCCCAATGAAAAGCAGGGGTGCCACTAGCACGTTGAGAGACAACACAATAAGTGTCAGGGGCCCAAGATTGTTCAACTGCCTCCCAGCATACATAAGGGGGATTACCAACAAACCCCTGGCTGTCTTCAAGCAGGCACTGGACAGGCACCTAAAGTCGGTACCTGACCAGCCAGGCTGTGGTTCGTACGTTGGACTGCGTGCGGCCAGCAGTAACAGCCTGGTTGATCAGGCTCTGGTCCAACATGAGGCCTGGTCACAGACCGGGCCGCAGGGGCGTTGACCCCTGGAATTCTCTCCAGGTAAACTCCAGGTAAACTCTCATTGTATATATGCTCAGAGAAATACACACACACACACACACACACACACACACACACACACACACACACACACACACACACACACACACACAATTATATATATATATATATATATATATATATATATATATATATATATATATATATATATATATATATATATATATATCAACTACTGCCCCACCACAACACTGATATAACACCTTCAAACTGGATCAAGTTCCATGGGAATCAATTGTCAAAAAGATAAATACTGAGACATTTAAAATAATTTCATGAAAAGAGGCAAAAATATGTTATATGGGATCCAAAAACAAGAGTTATAATTCAAAGGGATCTAATACCTTGAGTCGTGGTGGAACCCACAACTGTGGCTGTTAGAGTTCGATCACAGAGAATTTTGTAGCGATTTATTAAGTAAATCAGTAAATTACCTTATTCCCTAAATCAATAAATTAATTTATTATTCAGTATATCAATAAATTACCTTATTATTCAATACATCAATAAATTACCCTATACAGGAAATCAATAAATTATCTTATTATTCAATAAATCAATAAATTACTTTATTACTCAATAAATCAATAAATTACCTTATTCAATAAATTATCTTATTCAATAAATCAATAAATTACCTTATTATTCAATAAATCCATAAAATACATTAATCAGTTAATGTATCAAGAAGTTAAGCAATAAATTAAATAAATGATTTATACACAAGTAACTAATTTGTCAATAGTTATTACTCGAATAAATAAATTAATTAATCAATTAGAAATAAATTAATCAATTAGGCAATAAATTAATCAGTAAATAAAAAAACTAATGATATTATTGATTAATTGTAATATTTACTTAATAAACTAATTTGATAGAATAATTATCCCAATTTTTTTTATTAAAAATAACATGGATGGGTGTGAGTTGGACCTGTCTCGCATGGGCCAGTAAGCCTTCTTCAGTGTTCCTTCTTTCTTATGTTTTTTTTTATGTAAACAAAGTAAAAATAATAAATTGATAGATAAATAAAAATGTTTCTTTAAATTTGTAAATTAGTTAATGAATTAGTTAATAAATTAGTTAATAAATTAGTTAATAAATTAGTTAATAAATTAGTTAATAAATTAGTTAATAAATTAGTTAATAAATTAGTTAATAAATTAGTTAATAACTTGTTCCTACAGTTACTTCGTTGCTCCTTCTGGCAACTACCATGGAGGGTACTTTGGGGGAAGCACTGGTCATGGTGTCTATGGTGGCGGCCATGGTGGCGGCTATGGTGGCGGGTACGGCGGCGGCTATGGCGGCGGGCATGGCGGCGGCTATGGCGGCGGGCGTGGCGGTGGCTATGGTCATGGTGGAGGGTGAGTAGACAGGACTTTTGAGAGTCAGTTTGTGTCAGAGTGGAAAGAACTGGGAGGTGAGGAACTACGATCCTGCCGACGCATGTTTCGCCCTCTATCTGAGGCCCTCTACAGTGGACCGAGTCGCTGTACCAGTGTCTTTGATGTGGGTGTCTTTCGTACGTTCGTATCTTACGAGTCACCAGTGTGGTCTTGAAGACCTCTGGACCTCAAAGTTGACTAATTTTATCAATTTTAACCTAGAAATTCTAGATAAATTTGAATAAATTTGTATACCAGCAACAGCTAGATTCCCAACACAGATTTCTAACACAGCGTTAAATCTGTAGCACAGCGCTTAGATTTCTAACACAAAGTTAGATTTCTAAAACCTTAGTTTCTTACTGAGATTTTTTACAGAGTCCTAACACCGTTAGATTGCCAAAGGTGGTTAGAAACAATCAAAATCTAGATGGAATTAGACATTGCTATAAAACCAGAAGGCAATATTAATGTCACTTGTTGTGTTGTTGATAATATCAACAGATATTACTCTGTGTAATATATTATCGCTGCTCTTATAAAGGTCCTCCCCCACACAGCCCAGTTTCTCGTAAACACCATTCAAAGACATCCTGAATTGTATAGCTCGATGTGAACCAGGAACCAGGAACCAGGAACCAGGAACCAGCGAGTGTATGAACCAGGCTGTGTTGCCGGGTACTGTGTAGAGAAGCTTGATAAGAGAGCTGACGGTATATAGAGGAGCTTGATAAGAAGTGACTGTATATAGGAGCTTTATAATAACTGAAAGTATATAGAGGAACTTTATAATAGATGTGACTGACTAATACCCAGCAATGTACTCTCTTGCCTCCTCAGGTATGGTCGTTAAGTCTTCAAACTGCTGCCCACCTGATGGAACCACACCTGGGTAGACCCATGAACCACACCTGGGTAGACCCATGAACCACACCTGGGTAGAACCATAACTGGCTACAACCATACGTTTAAGATGTCAACCGGTGAATTAAGTGTCCGGCAGAATTCCTTCTTCACTGTCTCTGGGGTGTAGACCCCAGGACCCCCTCCACTACCCCCTCCTCCCCCTTCCCCTCCCCCCTTGACGACTAACCACGACCACCATCTAGGCTCCGTTATAGTCTTAGTCAACAAGGTGACCAAAATATAAAGGCGACTGTGAATATTATTACATTAACTCTTGTGTAAGAAAGATGTATTTATGACCGTAAATATATTACAATGTCATGTGAACTTTGAGAGCTGTCAAATTAAATAAATTATTTTAAAAGAATGGAATTTATTCTCGTTTATATGCAATCCTCGTGTGTACATTACCACAGCATCATTGTTTATATGTCCTATATAAACTGTATAAATTACCAACAGCAACAACCTTACAGAAAATACTACGAATAAAATATGAAAAAAATTATATATTCCAGCAGTGTTCGTGATGTCTTCTGGTTAAGATGTTGAATAGTCTGGGACCACGGATGTTGATATAGTGTTCTCTCATGATGCCCACCGTGTCCCTGCTTTTCACTGTTTTTTTCATGTCTCTCACTCCAGCATGTTATGGCAGTGTGCAGATTAGGAACTAGGCCTGATCTTCTAGGTCTAAATCTACGCCAGCTTGGCCAGTGCAGGTTCTGGTGCTCCACACGAGCCTGGTCACAGACCGGGCCGCGGGGGCGTTGACCCCTGAAACCCTCTCCAGGTATATTCAAGGTATACAATATGTAATTTGCCGACTCATCACTCTTTCAAAGACTTATGATGTGGGATGCTACGACCACTGGTCTGATATTTTTGGCTAGTGTTCTACTGCTTACTTTATGTCCAGCAGCTGTGTCCGCACTCTTTATGTCCAGCAGCTGTGTCTGCACTCTTTATGTCCAGCACCTGTGTCTGCACTCTTTATGTCCAGCAGCTGTGTCTGCACTCTTTATGTTCAGCACCTGTGTCTGCACTCTTTATGTCCAGCAGCTGTGTCTGCACTCTTTATGTCCAGCAGCTGTGTCTGCACTCTTTATGTCCAGCAGCTGTGTCCGCACTCTTTATGTCCAGCAGCTGTGTCTGCACTCTTTATGTCCAGCAGTTGTGTCTGCACTCTTTATGTCCAGCACCTGTGTCTGCACTATTTATGTCCAGCAGCTGTGTCTGCACTCTTTATGTCCAGCAGCTGTGTCTGCACTCTTTATGTCCAGCACCTGTGTCTGCACTCTTTATGTCCAGCAGCTGTGTCTGCACTCTTTATGTCCAGCAGCTGTGTCTGCACTCTTTATGTCCAGCACCTGTGTCTGCACTCTTTATGTCCAGCAGCTGTGTCCTCACTCTTTATGTCCAGCAGCTGTGTCTGCACTCTTTATGTCCAGCAGCTGTGTCTGCACTCTTTATGTCCAGCAGCTGTGTCTGCACTCTTTATGTCCAGCAGCTGTGTCCGCACTCTTTATGTCCAGCAGCTGTGTCTGCACTCTTTATGTCCAGCAGTTGTGTCTGCACTCTTTATGTCCAGCAGCTGTGTCTGCACTCTTTATGTCCAGCAGCTGTGTCTGCACTCTTTATGTCCAGCAGCTGTGTCTGCACTCTTTATGTCCAGCAGCTGTGTCTGCACTCTTTATGTCCAGCAGCTGTGTCTGCACTCTTTATGTCCAGCAGCTGTGTCTGCACTCTTATGTCCAGCAGCTGTGTCTGCACTCTTTATGTCCAGCAGCTGTGTCTGCACTCTTTATGTCCAGCAGCTGTGTCTGCACTCTTTATGTCCAGCAGCTGTGTCTGCACTCTTTATGTCCAGCAGCTGTGTCTGCACTCTTTATGTCCAGCAGCTGTGTCTGCACTCTTTATGTCCAGCAGCTGTGTCTGCACTCTTATGTCCAGCAGCTGTGTCTGCACTCTTTATGTCCAGCAGCTGTGTCTGCACTCTTTATGTCCAGCAGCTGTGTCTGCACTCTTTATGTCCAGCAGCTGTGTCTGCAATCTTTATGCACTGCTGGTCTCACTCTTAGTCCAGCAGCTCTTTGTCACCTCATATGTCCAGCAGTGTTCTGCACTCTTTATGTCAGCATGTTCACTATATTGAGTGCTCTCTGGTACTTCACTTAATCTAGTGCTCTGCTAGTTGTATTTACACTATATTGAGTGCTCGTGCTAGTTGTATTTTACACTATATTGAGTGCTCGTGCTAGTTGTATTTTACACTATATTGAGTGCTCGTGCTAGTTGTATATTACACTATATTGAGTGCTCGTGCTAGTTGTATTTTACACTATATTGAGTGCTCGTGCTAGTTGTATTTTACACTATATTGAGTTCTCGTGCTAGTTGTATTTTACACTATATTGAGTGCTCGTGCTAGTTGTATTTTACACTATATTGAGTGCTCGTGCTAGTTGTATTTTACACTATATTGAGTGCTCGTGCTAGTTGTATATTACACTATATTGAGTGCTCGTGCTAGTTGTATTTTACACTATATTGAGTGCTCGTGCTAGTTGTATTTTACACTATATTGAGTGCTCGTGCTAGTTGTATATTACACTTATAATAAAGAATTTCACGAACCAGACCCAGGTGCTGAATGAGCTAGCAAACTTTCTATTTCTATTTTTTTCAGTTCTCTGAGACTAGGAGTTGTGAGAGTTACCTGAGGTGTGTGTCGCCCTCGGACGACAACTCTTCCTTCATTCCCCTCCCCGCTGTCGTTGAGTGAGGTTGCTAACCACTGATTCACAATGGTCTTCTGGAATTTCACTAATTTTTTTCCCCGACTGGTGTATAAGCCTCCAGTCCATACATTCAGCTTGGAATGTTGTATATGTCTCTAAATGTTCGGGTTTCCTGCACTACTATCCTTGGCGGGTTTCTTGCTCCCTTCGTTCGTAGTTATGGTATTTCTTCAAATTCTTCTGTGCTGTGTGTGTACTCACCTAATTGTGGTTGCAGGGGTTGATTCAGAGATCCTGGCCCCTATGTGCTTGTGTGTGCACGGTGACTTCGTATGAAAAATGACCTACGCAATACGCCCGCACACAATGCAAGGCGTATAAGAGGGGCGGAGAGGGGAGTGTCAGGTGAGAGGTTTTAAAGGCAGGCAAATGGCAGGGAGGGGTGAAGGGGGGAATGGATAGGGGAGGGGGGAGAGGTAATCTTGATTAATAACAGGTGATGTTATAGGCTTTAGGTAGACACTAATGTGACGTGTACCGTCACTATTGTACACTAATGTGACGTGTACCATCACTTCGCTTACTCTGGTCCACTGACAGTCAGCTCACTCTGGTCCACTGACAGTCAGCTCACTCTGGTCCACTGACAGTCAGCTCACTCTGGTCCAGTGAGAGTCGACTCACTCTGGTCCACTGACAGTCAACTCACTCTGGTCCACTGACAGTCAACTCACTCTTGTCCATTGACAGTTATCTCACTCTGGTCCACTGACAGTCATCTCACTCTGGTCCACTGACAGTCAGCTCACTCTGGTCCACTGACAGTCAGCTCAATCTGGTCCACTGACAGTCAGCTTACTCTGGTCCACTGACAGTCAGCTCACTCTGGTCCACTGACAGCTCACTCTGGTTCATTGACAGTCAACTCTGGTTCACTGACAGTCAACTCACTCTGGTTCACTGACAGTCAACTCACTCTGGTTCACTGACAGTCAACTCTGGTTCACTGACAGTCAACTCTGGTTCACTGACAGTCAACTCTGGTTCACTGACAGTCATCCAGTGCTGTGGTCAAATCAATATTTAAGACAGGCAAATTTGTTAAGATAATATACGCATCATTTGCGTCTCTTGCGTGTCACCTTGCGTGATGTTATCGCTGTTGTCACCTTCAGCGATAATTTAGCATGGTTGTCGCTGCCGTGGTCGTGCAGTATGACGACCCTTGCTGCCGTGGTCTTACAGTACGATAACCCCTAGCTGCCGGGGTCGTCCAATACGACGACCCTCGCTGCTACGTTCATCCAGTACAATGACCCTCGCTGCCGGGGTCGTCCAGTACAACGACCTCGCTGTCATGGTCGTTCAGTACAACGACCTTCGCTGCTATGGTTATGCAGTACAACGACCATCGTTGCTATGGTCGTCCAGTACAATGACCCTTGCTGCTGTTGTCGTACAGTATGACGACTCTCGCTGCCGTGGTCGTTCAGTACGACGACCCTCGCTGCCGTGATCGTCCAGAACAAGGACCCCCACTGCCGTGGTCGTCCAGTACGACCCTCGCTGCCGTGATCGTCCAGAACAAGGACCCCCACTGCCGTGGTCGTCCAGTACGACCCTCGCTGCCATCTGTTGACTACAAACGACACTTTGATGAGTCGCAACCAATCAGCTCATCGAGCTTTGATGACGTCACGAGCCGATAATTGAACGCTCAGTAATTTATTGAAAATCGCAGTGATTGAGCTAGCCAGAGAGCGCAAGCTCTCCACCAGTCGTAGTGAGCTTCCTCATACATCAATAGAGTTTACTCTTGATGCGTTTTGTTTGGTTTTAGAAGCTTAGATACGTTGACAGTCAGCTCTCTCGTAACACTCCTCTGAAGAGCGCAATTATTCGCCAATGCGACTAAAAAAAAGCGCATCCAGAGTAGAATATCAAGTGGAAAGGCTTTCGTAGCGCGTGATGTTCACTTTTTCGATGCGCATAATTGCGCACTATTCAATTTTCTATCCGCAAAATTGCGATATTTAGAGCTCCGTAGGAGCGCTACTTGTCATGCTGTGGGTGTGTGGGGAGAGATCTATAAGAGGATAGTGGCTCCAGTTTACTGGATGAAGAGCCCGTCATTAGCATGATGATGGTGGCGGGGGATATACCATGGTAATCCCGTAATGATGGAGGTCAGTGTGGAGTGGCGGCGCACGTGTGTAATGGCTGGCGGTGTGTCCTGGCGGCGCCCACGGCAGGATATATCACCGTGAAGGATTTAATCTCTTTTAAACCCACCGCGGCTGGAGGGTGGCTTTCACCGCCGCGCCGCTCTTCATTTGTCTTCCGTGACGTCGCTGCGCAAGTGACAAATTGGCGGCGGGTTTAGCGCTTCCTCAAGTTACGCCATTGTTGGCAAATTGCTGCCAGCTGACGCCACTCACCGCTGCCTCACGCACGATGACATCTACATGCACACCAATCCCATCTCCAATAAACTTACGCACAATACCAAAACGCAAATCACCCGCATTTAAAATACACAAAATCTGCAACATTTGCAACAACAAACACACTAAAACATATTAATAATCACGGGAAATATAATCCTTTTCTAAAAAAAAATAAAAACTGCCATCTGGCAATTTCTCCGGATGTAAACAATGCCAGGCGTGCCAGACGTAAGAGCGAATATCGGCAGGGGTAACTCTGCTATCTGACACTTAAATTCTCCTCCCCTAACATCAAGTCAGCAGTCGACGCTAATGACTAGATAATCGGGTGGTTGGGAGTCCATCACAGTCCCCCGGCAATCACCACACGTAATAAGGCCGTAATGGCTACATTGTATGGATTTCTTAAACTGGATAAGAAGAACGCATCAGCATGCGTGTGTCGGGCCATTACCTGACACCTGTGTCAGGTGTTGCGTGTCAATCATGAGAGGTTACCTGTGTCAGGCGTTGCGTGATAATCATGAGAGGTTACCTGTGTCAGGTGTTGCGTGTCATTCATGAGGTCACTTGTGCCAGATATTAGCTGACACCTGGGTATGGTATGCCAGACATTACCTGACACTTGTGTCAGTCATGAGGTCACTTGTGCCAGACATTATCTGACACCTAGGTCATGTGTGTCAGCCATTACCTGACACCTGGGTCGGGTGTGTCAGACATTACGTGACACCTGGGTTGGGTGTGTCAGACATTACCTGGCACTTGTGTCAGGTGTGTCAGACATTACCTGACACTTGTGTCAGATGTTGCGTGTCCCATCGGGACAGTGTTTCTGTCTGGATAGAGCTTTATTAAGTCTCGCTCTGTGTAGAACCTCAAGTTATGTTTTGTTCTGTAGAGCTTTATCTAGTCATGCTCTCACTAGGCAGAGCTTTAGGAAGTTATATTTCAGAGTAAAGAGCTTTATCACTTCACGTCTCGCTCTGTAGAGCTTCCTCAAGCCATGTTTCACTCTATATAGAGCTTTATAAAGCCAAGTTTAACTCTGCGTAGAGCTTTATCAAATTATAACTTGATAAAGCTCTACACAGCATAAAGCTTTCTCAGTTCCCGCTTCATGAGCACGTTCTTTGATGCAGCTGAAGAGTTCTTGATCCAAAGAACTGGAGATATCCTCCGTTACCTCAGCTTTAGCCTGATTTCCACCCATTTCCCTGCGAGTTTAGCGCTTCCCATTGGATATACTTTTTATCAAAACTCTACTTTCACGCCTGGAGACCTATCTTGGATACTTTATGTCGCCTCTGTGTTTATCCTGCCACCGTCCACTTAACTCATATTCACTATTATACACTTACAATGGATTAACTTCATTATCATTCTCTCTCTCTCTCTCTCTCTCTCTCTCTCTCTCTCTCTCTCTCTCTCTCTCTCTCTCTCTCTCTCTCTCTCTCTCTCTCTCTGCGTGTCCTTCATATACTAATTGCGTAACGTTAACGTCAGGATATATACAATGACAAAGGGGGTTTGAGTACGTATAACTCATTGGATATACAGTGAGAGATTACTGTAATTCCTAGGATATGGACTAAAGTATATTTGGTGGTGTACAGGTAACTGGTGGTGGTGGTGGTGTACAGGTGACTGATGGTGGTGGTGTACAGGTGACTGATGGTGGTGGTGGACAAGTAACTGGTGGTGGTGTACAGGTAACTGGTGGTGGTGTACATGTAACTGGTAGTGGTGGTGTACAGGTAACTGGTAGTGGTGGTGCTGCTGGTGGGGCTGGTGGTTTGGTGGGTTGGCGGGCATGGTGGTGTGCGGGTTGGGGTTTGCTGGTGGTGGTGCTGCTGTGTGTTGGGGGTTGTTGCTGTTTGGGCTGTTGGTGCTGCTGGTGTTGCTCGCTGCTGGTGCTGGTGTTGCTGCTGTGTGGTGCTGTGGTGGCTGCTGCTTGTGTTGGTGGTTTGGTGTTGCTGCTTGTGCTGTTGGTGTGCTGGGTGTTGCTGGTTTGGGGTGCTGCTGGTGTTGTGTTGTTGCTGCTTGTGCTGTTGGGTGCTGGTGTTGCTGCTTGTGTTGCTGCTTGTGCTGTTTTTAGGTGGTGTTGCTTTGGTGCTGGTGTTGCTGCTGGTGTTGCTGCTGGTGTTGCTGCTTGTGCTGTTGGTGTTGGAGGTGGTGTTGCTGTTGGTGCTGCTGGTGTTGCTGCTGTGTGCTCTGTGCTGTTGGTGTTGGAGGTGGTGTTGCTGGTGCCTGGTGTTGCTGCTTGTGCTGTTGGTGCTGCTGGTGTTGCTGCTTGTGCTGCTGGTGTTGGTGTTGCTGCTTGTGCTGTTGGTGCTGCTGGTGTTGCTGCTGGTGTTGCTGCTTGTGCTGTGGTGTTTGGTGGTGTTGCTGTTGGTGCTGCTGGTGTTGCTGCTTGTGCTGTTGGTGCTGCTGGTGTTGCTGCTGGTGTTGCTGCTGGTGTTGCTGCTGGTGCTGTTGGTGCTGCTGGTGTTGCTGCTTGTGCTGTTGGTGTTGGAGGTGGTGTTGCTGTTGGTGCTGCTGGTGTTGCTGCTGTGTTGCTTGGTGTTGCTGCTTGTGTGTTGGTGTTTGGAGGTGGTGTGCTGTTGCTGTTGGTGCTGCTGGTGTTGCTGCTTGTGCTGTTGGTGCTGCTGGTGTTGCTGCTGGTGTTGCTGCTTGTGCTGTTGGTGCTGCTGGTGTTGCTGCTGGTGTTGCTGCTTGTGCTGTTGGTGTGCTGCTGGTGTTGCTGCTTGTGCTGTTGGTGTTGGAGGTGGTGTTGCTGTTGGTGCTGCTGGTGTTGCTGCTTGTGCTGTTGGTGCTGCTGGTGTTGCTGCTGGTGTTGCTGCTTGTGCTGTTGGTGTTGGAGGTGGTGTTGCTGTTGGTGCTGCTGGTGTTGCTGCTGGTGTTGCTGCTTGTGCTGTTGGTGTTGGAGGTGGTGTTGCTGTTGGTGCTGCTGGTGTTGCTGCTGGTGTTGCTGCTTGTGTTGTTGGTGTTGGAGGTGGTGTTGCTGTTGGTGCTGCTGGTGCGCTAGGGCTGACGCTGCAAGTGGTGTTGTATTTTGCTGTTATGTTGTAGCTTGTTGTTGTTGTGTGTTGTGCACTTGGTGGTTGTTGTGTTGTGCACATGGTGTTGTGTTGTGTTTGTGCGCACTGGGGGTTGCTGCTGGTGTGTGCACCTTGTGCTGTTGTGTGTTGTGCACACTGGTGGTTGTTGTGTTTGTGCACACTGTGGTTGTTGTGTTGTGCACATCGGTGCTGTTGGTGTTGTGCACTGGTGGTTGCTGTTGTGTTTGTGACAGTGGTTGTGTTGTGTGTTGTGCATCGGTGTTGTTGTTGTGTGTTGGAATGGTGGTTGTGTTGTGTGTTGTGCAACACTGGTGGTTGTGGATGTTGTACTGTGTTGTGTTGTGTTGAATTGGTGTTGTTGTGTTTGTGACTCGGTGTTGTTGTTGTGTTTGTGCAACACTCGGTGGTTGTGTGTTTGTCCCTGTGGTTGTGTGTGTGTGAACACTCGGTGGTTGTTGTGTGTTTGTGCAGCACTCGGTGTTTGTTGTGTGTTTGTGCACTGGTGGAACACTCGGTGTTTGTTGTTGTGTTTGTGCAACACTCGGTGGTTGTTGTGTGTTTGTGCAACACTCGGTGTTGTTGTTGTGTTTGTGCAACACTCGGTGTTGTTGTTGTGTTTGTGCAACACTCGGTGGTTGTTGTGTGTTTGTGCAACACTCGGTGTTGTTGTGTGTTTGTGCAACACTCGGTGTTTGTTGTTGTGTTTGTGCAACACTCGGTGGTTGTTGATGTGTTTGTGCAACACTCGGTGGTTGTTGTTGTGTTTGTGCAACACTCGGTGGTTGTTGATGTGTTTGTGCAACACTCGGTGGTTGTTGTTGTGTTTGTGCAACACTCGGTGTTTGTTGTTGTGTTTGTGCAACACTCGGTGGTTGTTGTTGTGTTTGTGCAACACTCGGTGTTTGTTGATGTGTTTGTGCAACACTCGGTGTTTGTTGATGTGTTTGTGCAACACTCGGTGTTTGTTGATGTGTTTGTGCAACACTCGGTGGTTGTTGATGTGTTTGTGCAACACTCGGTGGTTGTTGATGTGTTTGTGCAACACTCGGTGTTTGTTGTTGTGTTTGTGCAACACTCTCTGGTTGTTGTTGTGTTTGTGCAACACTCGGTGTTTGTTGTTGTGTTTGTGCAACACTCGGTGGTTGTTGATGTGTTTGTGCAACACTCGGTGTTTGTTGTTGTGTTTGTGCAACACTCGGTGTTTGTTGTTGTGTTTGTGCAACACTCGGTGGTTGTTGATGTGTTTGTGCAACACTCGGTGTTTGTTTATGTGTTTGTGCAACACTCGGTGTTTGTTGTTGTGTTTGTGCAACACTCGGTGGTTGTTGATGTGTTTGTGCAACACTCGGTGGTTGTTGTTGTGTTTGTGCAACACTCGGTGGTTGTTGATGTGTTTGTGCAACACTCGGTGGTTGTTGTTGTGTTTGTGCAACACTCGGTGTTTGTTGTTGTGTTTGTGCAACACTCGGTGGTTGTTGTTGTGTTTGTGCAACACTCGGTGTTTGTTGATGTGTTTGTGCAACACTCGGTGTTTGTTGATGTGTTTGTGCAACACTCGGTGTTTGTTGATGTGTTTGTGCAACACTCGGTGTTAGGTTAGCGACGATCACTTTCCTCTTGTGAGGAAATTCTTACTTTAATTGTTCCTTTGTGGTTAAAAGGGTCGATGTCTTGCATACCTGAACACACAGCTGCGTATGTTGGTACATAAACATAGACAAGATAGATGATAACCCACAGAGAGAGATAGAAAGACAGAAGATAAAGTCGGTCTGTACAGTTTGACCTCCAACTGGGGTCCTCTTCAGCAGATACGAAATGTGACCTAACTCTATACACACACACCTGCACTACTGACCTGACTCTACACACACACACCTGCACTACTGACCTGACTCTATACACACACACACATGCACTACTGACCTGACTCTACATACACACCTGCACTACTGACCTGACTCTACATACACACCTGCACTACTGACCTGACTCTACACACACACACACCTGCACTATTGACCTGACTCTACACACACACACACACATGCACTACTGACCTGATTCTACACACACACCTGCACTACTGACCTGACTCTACACACACACACACCTGCACTACTGACCTGACTCTACATACACACCTGCACTACTGACCTGACTCTACACACACACACACACACACACCTGCACTACTGACCTGACTTTACACACACACACACACACACACATGCACTACTGACCTGACTCTACATACACACCTGCACTACTGACCTGACTCTACACACACACACACATATGCACTACTGACCTGACTCTACATACACACCTGCACTACTGACCTGACTCTACACACACACACACCTGCACTATTGACCTGACTCTACACACACACACACCTGCACTACTGACCTGACTTTACACACACACACACACACATGCACTATTGACCTGACTCTACACACACACACACACACACATGCACTACTGACCTGACTCTACACATTTCAGGAGAGTAGGTGAGTGTGTAGAGTCAGGTCAGTAGTTCAGGTGAGTGTGTAGAGTCAGGTCAGTAGTTCAGGTGAGTGTGCAGAGTCAGGTCAGTAGTTCAGGTGAGTGTGTAGAGTCAGGTCAGTAGTTCAGGTGAGTGTGCAGAGTCAGGTCAGTAGTTCAGGTGAGTGTGTAGAGTCAGGTCAGTAGTTCAGGTGAGTGTGTAGAGTCAGGTCAGTAGTTCAGGTGAGTGTGTAGAGTCAGGTCAGTAGTTCAGGTGAGTGTGTAGAGTCAGGTCAGTAGTTCAGGTGAGTGTGTAGAGTCAGGTCAGTAGTTCAGGTGAGTGTGTAGAGTCAGGTCAGTAGTTCAGGTGAGTGTGCAGAGTCAGGTCAGTAGTTCAAGTGAGTGTGTAGAGTCAGGTCAGTAGTTCAGGTGAGTGTGTAGAGTCAGGTCAGTAGTTCAGGTGAGTGTGTAGAGTCAGGTCAGTAGTTCAGGTGAGTGTGCAGAGTCAGGTCAGTAGTTCAGGTGAGTGTGTAGAGTCAGGTCAGTAGTTCAGGTGAGTGTGCAGAGTCAGGTCAGTAGTTCAGGTGAGTGTGTAGTCAGGTCAGGGGTCTAGGTGAGTGTTTAGAGCCAGGTCACATTTCGTATCTGCTGAAGAGGACTCCAGTTGGAGGTCGAAATATAGACTAACTTCATCTTCTGTGTTTCTGTTTACACGTGACTTATAACGTAGCGTAAACACTTGTTGTTTACGCTTGTTAGTAAGACATACACGGACATACACAGACATAGACATACACAGACATACACAGACATAGACATACACGGACATACACAGACATACTCGGCCATAGACATACACGGACATACACAGACATACTCGGACATAGACATACACGGACATACCCAGGTAAACTAACATCCAGGTAAACCTACTTACAGCTAGGTGAACCTACTTACTGCTAGGTGAACCTACTTACAGCTAGGTGAACCTACTTACAGCTAGGTGAACCTACTTACAGCTAGGTGAACCTACTTACTGCTAGGTGAACCTACTTACTGCTAGGTGAACCTACTTACTGCTAGGTGAACCTACTTACTGCTAGGTGAACCTACTTACAGCTAGGTAAACCTACTTACAGCTAGGTGAACCTACGTACTGCTAGGTGAACCTACTTACTGCTAGGTGAACCTACTTACAGCTACGTGAACCTACTTACTGCTAGGTGAACCTACTTACAGCTAGGTGAACCTACTTACAGCTAGGTAAACCTACTTACTGCTAGGTGAACCTACTTACAGCTAGGTAAACCTACTTACAGCTAGGTGAACCTACTTACTGCTAGGTGAACCTACTTACAGCTAGGTGAACCTACTTACAGCTAGGTGAACCTACTTACAGCTAGGTGAACCTACTTACTGCTAGGTGAACCTACTTACAGCTAGGTGAACCTACTTACTGCTAGGTGAACCTACTTACTGCTAGGTGAACCTACTTACAGCTAGGTAAACCTACTTACAGCTAGGTGAACCTACTTACTGCTAGGTGAACCTATTTACTGCTAGGTAAACCTACTTACAGCTAGGTGAACCTACTTACTGCTAGGTGAACCTATTTACTGCTAGGTAAACCTACTTACAGCTAGGTGAACCTACTTACTGCTAGGTGAACCTACTTACAGCTAGATGAACCTAGTAGCGACCAGTGAAGAGGCGGGGCCAGGAGCTGTGAATCGACGCCTGCAACCACATATAGATGAGTACACACACACACACACACACACACATACACACAGACACAGACACACACACACACACATACACACACACACACACACACAAGGGATGTATCGAGTGCTGGAGGGAATACACACATCTGAGGAGGAGGTGAAGCAGTTACTCAGTGACCTTGATACATCAAAGGCGATGGGTCCGGACAATATCTCACCATGGGTCCTTCGGGAAGGAGCTGAGGTTCTGAGTGTGCCACTTACCAAAATTTTCAACACATCCCTTGAAACTGGGCAGCTACCTGAGATATGGAAAAAGGCCAACGTAGTCCCCATCTTTAAAAAAGGAGACAGAAAAGAGGCACTAAACTATAGACCGGTGTCACTTACATGTATAGTGTGCAAAGTCCTGGAGAAAATCATCAGGAAAAGAATAGTGGAGCATCTGGAGCTGAACAGGATAATAAACACCAGACAGCACGGATTCCAGGAAGGCAAATCCTGTGTAACAAACCTCCTGGAGTTCTATGATAAAGTAACAGAGGTAAGGCAAGAGAGAGAAGGGTGGGTTGACTGCATTTTCTTGGACTGCAGGAAGGCCTTTGACACAGTTCCTCACATGAGATTAGTAAAGAAGATGGAAGACCAAGCGTGTATAACAGGAAGGGCACTGGAATGGATCAGGGAATACCTCACAGGGAGGCAACAACGGGTCATGGTGCGTGATGAGGTATCACAGTGGGCGCCAGTGACGAGCGGTGTACCGCAGGGGTCAGTCCTAGGACCAGTGCTATTCTTGCTATATGTGAATGACATGACGGATGGGATAGACTCAGAAGTGTCTCTTTTCGCAGATGATGTGAAATTAATGAGGAGAATCACATCGGATGAAGACCAAGCAGGACTTCAAAGTGACCTGGACAGGCTTGACATCTGGTCTAGCAACTGGCTTCTCGAATTTAACCCCACCAAATGCAAAGTCATGAAGATCGGAGAAGGGCAAAGAAGACCGCTGACAGAGTACAGGCTAGGTGGACAAAGGCTACAAACCTCATCAAAGGAGAAAGACCTTGGGGTGAGTATAACACCAAGCACGTCTCCGGAAACACACATCAACCAGATAACCGCGGCAGCATATGGGCGACTGGCAAACCTAAGATTAGCGTTCCGTTACCTTAACAAGGAATCGTTCAAGACACTGTATACCGTATACGTCAGGCCCATACTAGAGTATGCAGCACCAGTCTGGAACCCACACCTGGTCAAGCACGTCAAGAAATTAGAGAAAGTGCAAAGGTTTGCGACAAGGCTAGTTCCACAACTCAGGGGACTGCCTTATGAAGAAAGGTTGAGGGAAATAGGACTAACAACACTGGAGGACAGAAGGGTTAGAGGAGACATGATAACGACATACAAAATACTGCGGGGAATCGACAAGGTAGATAGTGACAGGATGTTCCAGAGAGGAAACACAGAAACAAGGGGACACAACTGGAAGCTGAAGACTCAGATGAGTCAGAGGGATGTTAGGAAGCAATTCTTCAGCCATAGAGTAGTTAGGAAGTGGAATAGTTTAGCGAACGATATAGTGGAGGCGGGAACCATACATAGTTTTAAGACAAGGTATGATAAAGCTCACGGAGCAGGGAGAGCAGAGACCCAGTAGCGGACAGTGCAGAGGCGGGGCCAGGAGCTGAGTCTCGACCCCTGCAACCACAATTAGGTGAGGTGAGTACACACACATACACACACACACACACACACACACACACACACACACACACACACACACAATATATATATTACAGCAGGAATGTACTTTAGTCTGTTACATTAACAAGAGTTACAGACATGACTGTATACAGGAATGTTCACCTTGCATGTCCAGTGGTTCACAACGCAGGTACTACCAATGGCACGACTAACGAGCACTTAGAATGGCAGTAATAACCGCTAACAGGAACCACACACATAACAACTTCTACGTAATTCAGGAATTTCTCTGTGTTCATTAAGAACTGTAAGAAACCCCTTTCGCGTGCCCTTAGTATGCTATGGAGAAGGACACAGACGCAGCTGAGATACCAGTCACTGAAAACAACAGATATAACCCCACTCCATAAAGGTGGCAGAAAGCAATAGCTAAGAACTATAGACCAATAGCTCTGGCGTCCCATATCATAAAATTCTTTGAAAGAGTGCTAAGAAGCATGATTGCAATCCACTTGGACTCCCAACAATTGCACAGTCCAGGGCAACATGGGTTCGGAGCGGGTCGCTCCTGCCTCTCGCAACTACTGGACCACTATATGGTCATGGATGCACTGGAAGACAAGCAGAATACAGATGTATTATACACAGATTTTGCAAAAGCCTCTGACAAGTGCGATCATGGCGTAATAGCGCATAAAATGTCTGCTAAAGACATAACTGGCAAAGTGGGCAGATGGATCTTCAACTTTCTAACCAGTGGAACACAAAAAGTAATGAAGTTAAGACACATGTGCAACATCTGGGTATCTTTATAGTAGACGTTTCGCCATCCAGTGGCTTTATCAATACAAATTCTAGGACATTATATGAAGAGAGTAGAACTATATACAAAAGATGAGGTAATCAGCCCCTCGGACTTGAAGTTGGTGTGTTCAGCACCGTAGGTCTGGAGATTATGAAGAAAAAATAAACAGGCTTGACCTTAAATAGGCGACAACTGAAGGGACGGGTAGCAGACGAGGGCATAGTCACTGGTAGGCGGGATTCCCCAGTGGAAGTAAGTCATACCCAAAGAGATGGGTTAGTTGTAGTAGTAGTCGTAGTCGTGAAGGTTATGTGCAGGTCCTCAGAATCAAGATTCCATGATGTTGCAGTGTCTGACAACATCCACTGGGGAATCCCGCCTACCAGTGACTATGCCCTCGTCTGCTACCCGTCCCTTCAGTTGTCGCCTATTTAAGGTCAAGCCTGTTTATTTTTTCTTCATAATCTCCAGACCTACGGTGCTGAACACACCAACTTCAAGTCCGAGGGGCTGATTACCTCATCTTTTGTATATAGTTCTACTCTCTTCATATTATGTCCTAGAATTTGTATTGATAAAGCCACTGGATGGCGAAACGTCTACAATAAAGAACCAGATGTTGCACATGTGTCTTAATTTCATCTTGTCGGTATTGTATACCATTCTTGTGCAACAAAACGTAATGGTAAACAGAGATAAATCGGAAGCTGCCATAGTGAAAAGCTCTGTTCCACAAGGCACAGTACTCGCCCCATCCTGTTCCTCATCCTCATATCAGACATAGACAGAGATGTAATCCATAGAACCGTGTCATCCTTTGCAGACATACTAGGATCTGCATGAGACTGTCATCTATTGAGGACACAGTTAACCTCCAAGAAGATATAAACCAAGTTTTCCAATGGGCAACAGAGAACAATATGATGTTCAATGAAGACAAATTCCAACTACTTCGTTATGGAAAACTGGAGGAAATAATAACTAGAACTGAGTATACTACAAACTCGGATCATACAATAGAGCGGAAAAGGAATGTGAGGGACCTGGGAGTTATAATGCCTGAGGATCTCACCTTCAAGGATCACAACAGTGCCACTATCACCTCTGCGAAGACAAGAGATGCCAAGCCAATGATGATCCTTTTTAAATCACTTGTTCTCTCTAGGCTGGAATACTGCTGTACATTAACATCTCCGTTCAAGGCAGGTGAAATTGCAGATCTAGAGAATGTACAGAGAACCTTTACTGCAAATATAAGTTCCGTCAAACATCTTAACTACTGGGAACGCTTGAAAGCACTTGACTTGTACTCACTGGAGCGCAGACGAGAGAAATACATCATAATCTACACCTGGAAAATCCTAGAGGGACTGGTCCCTAATCGGAATACAGAAATCACTCCCTACGAAAGCAAAAGACTTGGGAGACGATGCAACATACCCCCAATGAAAAATAGCGGCGCCATTAGTATACTAAGAGAAAACACAATAAGTGTCCGGGGCCCAAGACTGTTCAAGAGCCTCCCATCAGGCATAAGGGAAATTACAGATAGACCCCAGGCTGCCTTCAAGAGGGAGATGGACAGATACCACCTTGGTCCGTGGCAAAAGCTCTTGCTTCATACGGTTAGGAGTCCGGGTTCGATTCCCGGGGAGGATTGAAACGTTGGGCGTGTTTCCTAACACCTGGAGGGAAGACTCCTGGTGTAAGGTAGACTCCGGCCCACGATCAGGCCTCCCGGTGGATCAGGGTCTGATCAACGAGGCTGTTACTGCTGGGCGCACGTAGTCCCACGTACGAACCACAGCCCGTCTGATCCGGCACCGACTTTAAGTATCTGTCCAGCTCCCTCTTGAAGGCAGCCAGGGGTCTATTGGTAATTCCCCTTATGCCTGGTGGGAGGCTGTTGAACAGTCTTGGGCCCCAGACACTTACTGTGTTTTCTCTTAGAATACTAATGGCGTCCCTACTTTTCATGGGGATTATGTTGCACTGCCTCCCAAGTCTTTTGCTTTCGTAGGGAGTGATTTCTGTATGCCGATTAGGGACCAGTCCTTCTAGGATTTTCCAGGTGTAGATTATGATGTATCTCTCTCGCCTGCGCTCCAGTGAGTACAAGTCAAGTGCTTTCAAGCGTTCCCAGTAGTTAAGGTGTTTGATGGAACTTATACGTGCAGTTAAGGTTCTCTGTACATTCTCTAGATCTGCAGTTTCACCTGCTTTGAATGGAGATGTTAATGTACAGCAGTATTCTAGCCTAGAGAGAACAAGTGACAAAAAAAGGATCATCATTGGCTTGGTATCTCTTGTTATGAATGTTCTCATTATGCATCTTTCAATGTGAGTTCCTCAGACATTATCACTCCCAGGTCCCTCACATTGCTTTTCCGCTCTATTGTATGATCAGAGTTTGTAGTATACTCAGTTCTAGTTATTATTTCCTCCAGTTTTCCATAACGGAGTAGTTGGAATTTGTCTTCATTGAACATCATATTGTTCTCTGTTGCCCATTGGAAAACTTGGTTTATATCTTCTTGGAGGTTAACTGTGTCCTCAATAGATGACAGTCTCATGCAGATCCTAGTATGTCTGCAGAGGATGACACGGTGCTGTGGATTACATCTCTGTCTATGTCTGATATGAGGATGAGGAACAGGATGGGGCGAGTACTGTGCCTTGTGGAACAGAGGTTTTCCCTATGGCAGCTTCCGATTTATCTCTGTTTACCGGTTGTCCCTGTTCACCCATCAGTAAAATGGGTACCTGGGTGTAAGTCGACTGGTGTGGGTCGCATCCTGGGACAAAACTGACCTAATTTGTCCGAAATGCTCAGCATAACAAGCGACTTTCTATATAGTAGTATGTAATTGATGTCAACTAGACCTGTATACCTTGTTCATGTACTTGTAGAAATAATTATTATATTATTATTAGTATTATTAAAGTTAGTGCCGGATCAGCTGGGTTGTGGTTAGTACGTTGGACAACGTGCGGCCAGCAGTAATAGCCTGGCTGATCCATCATTATTGACAGGATTTCCAGAACATGGGACTAACACCGCCAACCCAGGATAACCAACATCACTTCTGAAACCTCTTAGAAGATTCTCCCGTCTTAAGATCACACTGCGACTTACGGCGGCCATTTTTTTTTTTTTTTATTAAAATCCTTATAAAATTTTCATTACTCCTGAAGTTATTCATTATTTATTTGTCCATACTTCTGTTCAGGCGGAAGGCGTTCCCCTGTCTATAAGATTGAAGCTAGGATAACACAAGATAGCTAGGATAACACAAGGTAGCTAGGATAACACAAGGTAGCTAGGATAACACAAGATAGCTAGGATAACACAAGGTAGCTAGGATAACACAAGGTAGCTAGGAAAACACAAGGTTTAAGCTAGGATAACACAAGGTAGCTAGGATAACACAAGGTTTAAGCTAGGATAACACAAGGTAGCTAGGATAACACAAGGTAGCTAGGATAACACAAGGTAGCTAGGATAACACAAGGTAGCTAGGATAACACAAGGTAGCTAGGATAACACAAGGTTTAAGCTAGGATAACACAAGGTAGCTAGGATAACACAAGGTAGTTAGGATAACACATGGTTTATGCTAGGATAACACAAGGTTTAAGCTAGGATAACACAAAGTTTAAGCTAGGATAACACAAGGTTTAAGCTAGGATAACACAAGGTAGCTAGGATAACACAAGGTAGCTAGGATAACACAAGGTAGCTAGGATAACACAAGGTAGCTAGGATAACACAAGGTAGCTAGGATAACACAAGGTAGCTAGGATAACACAAGGTAGCTAGGATAACACAAGGTTTAAGCTAGGATAACACAAGGTAGCTAGGATAACACAAGGTAGATAGGATAACACAAGGTTTAAGCTAGGATAACACAAGGTAGCTAGGATAACACAAGGTTTAAGCTAGGATAACACAAGGTAGCTAGGATAACACAAGGTTTAAGCTAGGATAACACAAGGTTTAAGCTAGGATAACACAAGGTTTAAGCTAGGATAACACAAGGTTTAAGCTAGGATAACACAAGGTTTAGCTAGGATAACACAAGGTTAGCTAGGATAACACAAGGTTTAAGCTAGGATAACACAAGGTAGCTAGGATAACACAAGGTTTAGCTAGATAACACAAGGTTTAAGCTAGATAACACAAGGTTAGCTAGGATAACACATGGTTTATGCTAGATAACACAAGGTTTAAGCTAGAGGTTAACACAAAGGTTTAACTTAGGATAACACTGGTTTAAGCTAGGATAACACAAGGTTTAAGCTAGGATAACACAAGGTTTAAGCTAGGATAACACAAGGTTTAAGCTAGGATAACACAAGGTTTAAGCTAGGATAACACAAGGTTTAAGCTAGGATAACACAAGGTTTAAGCTAGGATAACACAAGGTAGCTAGGATAACACAAGGTTTAAGCTAGATAACACAAGGTTTAAGCTAGGATAACACAAGGTAGCTAGGATAACACAGGTTTAGCTAGGATAACACATGGTTTAAGCTAGGATAACACAAGGTTTAGCTAGGATAACATGGTTTAGCAGGATAACACAAGGTTTAGCTAGGATAACATGGTTTAGCTAGATAACACAAGGTTAGCTAGGATAACACAAGGTTTAAGCTAGGATAACACAAGGTTTAGCTAGGATAACACAAGGTGCTAGGATAACACAGTAGCTAGATCGTTAGCTAATAACACAAGGTTAGCTAGGATAACACAAGGTTAGCAGGATAAACAAAGGTTAGCTAGGATAACACAAGGTTTAGCTAGGATAACACAAGGTTAGCTAGGATAACACAGGTTTAGCTAGGATAACACAAGGTTTAAGCTAGGATAACACAAGGTTTAGCTAGGATAACACAAGGTTTAACTGATAACATGGTTCTAGATAACACAAGTAGCTAGGATAACCTGGTAGCTAGGATAACACAAGGTAGCTAGGATAACACAAGGTTAGCTAGGATAACACAAGGTAGCTAGGATAACACAAGGTTTAGCTAGGATAACACAAGGTAGCTAGGATAACACAAGGTTAGCTAGGATAACACAAGTAGCTAGGATAACACAAGGTTTAGCTAGGATAACACAAGGTTTAGCTAGGATAACACAAGGTTTAGCTAGGATAACACAAGGTAGCTAGGATAACACAAGGTAGCTAGGATAACACAAGGTAAGACAGGATAACACAAGGTAGCTAGGATAACACAAGGTAGCTAGATAACACATGGTTATGCTAGGATAACACAAGGTAGCTAGGATAACACATAGTTTAGCTAGGATAACACAAGGTAAGCTAGGATAACACAAGGTTAGCTAGGATAACACAAGGTTTGCTAGGATAACACAAGGTTAGCTAGGATAACACAAGGTAGCTAGGATAACACATGGTTTATGCTAGGATAACACAAGGTAGCTAGGATAACACAAGGTAGCTAGGATAACACAAGGTTTAAGCTAGGATAACACAAGGTAGCTAAGATAACACAAGGTTAGCTAGATAACACAAGTTAGCTAGGATAACACAAGGTAGCTAGGATAACACAAGGTTTAGCTAGGATAACACAGGGTTTAGCTAGGAAACACAAGGTAGCTAGGATACAAGGTATAGGATAACACAGGTTTACTAGGATAACATGCTAGGTAAAGCTAGGATAACACAGGTAGCTAGGATAACACAAGGTTTAAGCTAGGATAACACAAGTAGCTAGGATAACACAAGGTAGTAGGATAACACAAGGTACTGATCACGTAGCTAGGATAACACAAGGGTTTACTGATAACACAAGGTAGCTAGGATAACACAGGGTTTAGCTAGGATAACACAAGGTTTAAGCTAGGATAACACAGGTTTAGCTAGGATAACACAAGGTTAGCTAGGATAACACAAGGTTTAAGCTAGGATAACACAAGGTAGCTAGGATAACAAGGTAGTAGGATAACACAAGGTTTAAGCTAGGATAACACAAGGTAGCTAGGATAACACAAGGTTTAAGCTAGGATAACACAAGGTAGCTAGGATAACACAAGGTTTAAGCTAGGATAACACAAGGTTAGCTAGGATAACACATGGTTAGCTAGGATAACACAAGGTTTAAGCTAGATAACACAAGGTTTAGCTAGATAACACAAGGTTTAAGCTAGGATAAACAAGGTTTAAGCTAGGATAACACAAGGTTTAAGCAGTGGATAACACAAGGTTTAAGCTAGGATAACACAAGGTTTAAGCTAGGATAATACAAGGTGTAAGCTAGGATAACACAAGGTTTAAGCTAGGATAACACAAGGTTTAAGCTAGGATAACACAAGGTTTAAGCTAGGATAACACATGGTTTAAGCTAGGATAACACAAGGTAGCTAGGATAACACATGGTTTATGCTAGGATAACACAAGGTTTAAGCTAGGATAACACAAGGTTTAAGCTAGGATAACACAAGGTTTAAGCTAGGATAACACAAGGTTTAAGCTAGGATAACACAAGGTTTAAGCTAGGATAACACAAGGTTTAAGCTAGGATAACACAAGGTTTAAGCTAGGATAACACAAGGTTTAAGCTAGGATAACACATGGTTTAAGCTAGGATAACACAAGGTTTAAGCTAGGATAACACAGGGTTTAAGCTAGGATAACACAAGGTTTAAGCTAGGATAGCTCTATAAGTCAAACACTGACCTCTGATCAGGAGTCAGGTTCTCCAGTTAGTTCGGGGCCACGAGCTATGACTCGACCCCTACAACGACAATTAGGTGAGTACAGTTTGTTTAATAACATTAAGACAAAGTTTTCTTTGAGAAGAATCACGTCAGCATTATAGAAGAATCACGTCAGCATTATAGAAGAATCACGTCAGCATTATAGAAGAATCACGTCAGCATTATAAAAGCTTAAAGCTGACCACAAGCTGTCTTCTTCAGCTGTTGCAAACAACACAACACTTTCCACTATATTAACCAGGTTAGAAAATTAAGCAATTTGCGCCTTCGAGGCCTATAACTCCCCCACCCCCCCATTCCAAAATTCCTTACACGTTATGAAATAAATCAGCCATTATAAACTGAAGCCATCCAGACACAGCACTACAGATCTTTAATGGTAAATACTGTTTTTTACACTGTTATCATCAGTTCATTTTAAAGCCTCAGCTCTGAAGTATAATTACCACCCCCCCTCACCTCAGGATGCCTCTCACACCAGTGGACTAACACCCAGGTACCTACTTCACTGCTAGGTGAACAGGAGCAGCTGGTGCAAGGACACACGACCAACTGAGCTGTGCTCACACCTCTACAACACAATTGTCCTCAAAGATTTGTTAAGTTATACCATGAGTTAAGGAAAGATCCTGGACTTCACATTACGAAACAGACAGAGCAAATGCGATAATAATTATGGAGAAGGTGAATTATAGTGGGAAAATGAACACGCTATTAGAAGACATGGGAACTTACGAGCCTCTTAATGTTATAAGCCAAACAGAAAAGGCTTTCTAAGATTATCCCATGAAAATTAAAAATTGGTAATTACCCATGTAAACCCGAGCAGAGGCGAACCTTCCCAGTACACTTGTTCCATGAACCTTCCATATTGTTTACCTTGGTGGACAGTTTGAAACTGATCGAATAAGCCGTTGAGAAGGTAAGAAGGAACGCCATTGTGAGACCTGGTCGAGGACTGGGCAGCGGGGGCGCTGACCCCCGGAACACCCTCCAGGTAGACTCCAGATAGGTAGTTAGCGGAAGACAAGAAGACTGTATCGACAGGTTACAGCTCCTGGCCTCGAGTAATTGAACCCACTCCAGGATGCTGGGAAGGGGTTCGATAACTGTGGTCACAGAGCACCTGCACATGCCAGGTGTTCTCAGCATCTGGTCCTCGCTGCCGTCCACAAACCTTTAAAATTTGAATCAGATCGGATGAGAGGTTCTTGAGTTATGAGCGAAATACCTCGGATTTATTTTTCATTTTGGCAAAGACAATCATGGAAAATAACTGAGAATAATTTATAATAATTGAGAATAATTGATAATAACTGAGAATAATTGATAATAACTGAGAATAATTAAGAAATACTGCCACAGTTGGGTATTGTTGACTGGAAGAATGATGGTTAATGCTGGCACCGAAACAATGGAAGTGGCACTGAAGGCAGTAAGTGGCATTGAAGACAGTAAGTGGCACTGAAAACACTAGAGGCATTAAGTGACACTGAGGGCACTAAGTGGCACTGAAGGCAGTAAGTGGCACTGAGGGCAATAAGTGGCATTGAAGGCAGTAAGTGGCACTGAAGGCACCAAGTGGCACTGAAGGCAGTAAGTGGCACTGAAGGCACTAAGTGATACTGAGGGCACTAAGTGGCAATGAAGGCAGTGACACTGGGGGAACTAAGTGGCACTGAAGACAGTAAGTGGCACTGAAGGCAGTAAGTGACACTTAAGGCAGTAAGCTGCACTAAAGGCAGTAAGTGGCACTGAAGGCAGTAAGTGACACTGAAGGCAGTAATTGACATTGAAGGCAGTAAGTGACACTGAAAGCAGTGACATTGATGGCAGTAAGTGGCACTGAAGGCAGTAAGGAACACTTAAGACAGTAAGTGACACTGAGGGCACTAAGTGACACTGATACTGAAAGCACTAAGTGGCACTAAATGGCACTGAAGGCACTAAGTGACAGTGAAGGCACTAAATGGCACTGAAGGCACTACCTGGAGAGGGTTTCGGGGGTCAACGCCCCCGCAGCTCGGTCTGAGACCAAGCCTCGTGGTGGATCAGGGTCTGATCAACCAGGCTGTTACTGCTGGCCGCACGCAAAATGACGTACGAACCACAGCCCGGCTGGTCAGATACTGACTTTAGGTGCCTGTACAGTGCCTTTTTGAAGACAGCTGGGAAGCAGTTGAACAGTCTTGGGCCCCTGACACTTATTGTGTTCTCTCAGTGTACTCGTGGCACCCCTGCTTTTCATTGGGGGAATGTTGCATCTCCTGCTGAGTCTTTTGCTTTCATAGGGAGTGATTTTCGTGTGCAAGTTTGGTATTGATCCCTGTAGGTTTTTCAATGTATCTTTCTCGCCTGCGTTCCAGGGAATACAAATCAAGGGATTTCAACCGTTCCCAGTAATTTAGGAGCCTTATCGTACTTGTGTGTGCCGTGAAAGTTCTTTATACACTCTCTAGGTCAGCAATTTCGCCTGCCTTGAAGGGGGCAGTCAGTGTACAGCAGTATTCCAGTCTAGAGAGAACAAGCAATTTGAAGAGAATCATCATGGACTTGGCGTCCCTGGTTTTAAAGGTTCTCATTATCCATCCTATCACTTTTCTAGCAGATGCGGTAGATATATTGTTGTTGTCTTTGAAGGTGAGATCCCAGGTTCTTCACATTACTTTTTCTCCCTATTGTATGGTTAGAATTTGTTGTGTACCCTGATATATTTTTAATTTCCTCAAGTTTTCCATTTCTGAGTAGTAGAAATTTCTCTTCATTGAACTTCATATTGTTTTGAGTGGCCCATTTGAAGATTTAGTTGATGTCCGCTTGAAGTCTTGCGGTGTCTTCGGTGGAGGTCACTGACATGGCAATCTGGGTGTCATCCGCAAAGGAAGACACGTAGCTATGGTTTACATCTCTGTCTATGTCAGATATGAGGATGAGGAATAGAATGGGAGCGAGTACTGTGCCTTGTGGAACAGAGCTTTTCACCGTAGCTGCCTCAGACTTTATTCTGTTTACTATTACCCTGTATTACAACCTCAGGTTCTCAAGAACTGTTATCCTCAATGTAAAAGGGAGCTTGGAGCAAAGAAAGACCGTAGAAAAGTTTTGAATTGTATTTTCCTTTACCAAGTATTTATATATAAGGCTTTATACAACTATGTACACTACATACAATAGAGTGGCATTAGTGCACGCCACGGTAGTCAAGGCCAACAGATAATGGACAACCATGCAGCAACCAGCGCAGGGTGGGAATGACAATGGTAAACATGTGAGTGGAATCCACATCACCTTTACCATTGTCAGATCCACATTATGATTGGCTGAACCAAGTTGTTGATCTGGTGATGGGGCCCCAATCACCAAACCCTTAACAACATAGTTTGCTGGTTGGTGAGGCCTATATGGGTGTGTTTAACATGCTCCAAATAAGGTGACGTACTCTTTGCATACAACACTCTGTGCTCTATTTGTCAGGAAGTTATAGATCCATCTACCAACTTTTCCTGTTATTCCTTTATCACGCATTTTGTGTGCTATTACACCATGGTCACACTTGTCAAAAGCTTTTGCAAATTCTTTGTATAGTACATCTATATTTTGTTTATCCTCTACAGCATCCAGGACCTTGTCATATTGATCCAGTAGTTGGGACAGGAAGGAGCGACCTTCTCTTAACCCATGTTGCCCTGGGTTGTGTAACTGATGGGTATCTAGGTGGTTGACGATCTTGCTTCTTAGAACCCTTTCAAAGATTTTTATGATATGAGTTGTTAGTGCTATCGGTTTACTGCCACCTAAGTGGCACTGAAGGCACTAAGTGACAGTGAGGGCACTAAGTGGCACTGAAGGCACTAAGTGACACTGTAGGCAGTAAATGGCACCGAAAGCGGTAAGTAGCACTGAAGGCAGTAAGTTACACTGGGGGCACTAAGTGACACTGAAGGCAGTGACACCGAGGACACTAAGTGGCACTGAGGGCACTAAGTGGCACTGTAGGCAGTAAGGGTACACTGAGGGCACTAAGTGGCACTGTAGTGTGGAAATAATGTTGAACACACGACAGAAAGTAAAGTCCTTAGTGAGGGGAATAAAGTGGCAGTGTGTAGTGAGACAGTAAGTGAAGAACATAAAGTGGCAGTGTGTAGTGAGGTAGTAAGTGGTGAAGAACATAAAGTGGCAGTGTGTAGTGAGGTAGTAAGTGGTGAAGAACATAAAGTGGCAGTGTGTAGTGAGGTAGTAAGTGGTAAGACAAAGTGGCAGTGTAGTGAGGTAGTAAGTGGTGAAGAACAAAGTGGCAGTGTGTAGTGAGGTAGTAAGTGGTGAAGAACATAAAGTGGCAGTGTGTAGTGAGGTAGTAAGTGGTGAAGAACAAAGTGGCAGTGTGTAGTGAGGTAGTAAGTGGTGAAGAACAAAGTGGCAGTGTGTGATGAAGTGTGAAGATAAAGTGCAGTGTGTAGTGAGTAGTAGTGGTGAAGAACAAAGTGGCAGTGTGAGTAGTATGGTGAAGAACAAAGGCAGTGTAGAGATAGTAAGTGGTGAAGAACATAAGTGGCAGTGTGAGGTAAGTGGTGAGAACAAAGTGCAGGTGTAGTGAGAAGGAAGAACATAAAGTGGCAGTGTGTAGTGAGGTAGTAAGTGGTAAAGAACATAATGGCAGGTAGTGAGGCAGTAGGTGAAAAAAAGTGGAGTGTGGGAGGTAGTAAGTGGTGAAGAACATAAAGTGGCAGTGTGTGGAGGGTAGTGAGGTAGTAAGTGGTAAGAACATAACGTGCAGTGTAGTGAGCAGTAAGTAGAACATAGTGGCAGTGGTAGTAGGAGTGTGGTGAAGAACAAAGGGCAGTGGTAGTGTAAGGAAAGAACATAAGTGATTTAGTAGTAAGTGGTGAAGAACATAAAGTGGCAGGTTAGGGTGTAGTGTCAGTATATGGGTAGTAAGTTAAACATAATGCGTGTGTAGTAGAGTAGTTGAAACATAAAGTGGCAGTGTGTAGTGAGGTAGTAAGTGGTGAAGAACATAGTGCATGTGTATAGTGTGGCATAGTGGTGCATATGATGTGTATGTAGAAGTGGTGAAGAACATAAGTGGCATGTGTAGTGAAGCTAGTAAGGGTGAAGAACAAAGTATTGTGTAGTGAGGAGTATGGTGAAGAACATAAAGTGGGTGGTAAACAAAGCATGGGTAGTGGAAGAAAAAGTGCATTTTAAGTTGAAACTGTGCAGTGAGTGAGGCAGTATGGTGAAGAACAAAGGGCAGTGTGTAGTGAGGTAGTAAGTGGTGAGAACATAGTGGCAGTGTAGTGAGCAGTAAGTGGTGAAGAACAAAGTGCAGTGTTAGTAGTAGAAGTGGTGAAGAACATAAAGTGGCAGTGTGTAGTGAGGTAGTAAGTGGTGAAGAACATAAAGTGCAGTGTGAAGGCACAGTGCACTAGTAGTGAAGAAATAAAGTAGAGTGGGAGTAGAAGAAGTAGAGAGGTGAAAGAAAAGAAGTGGCAGGAGAGAGGAGAAGGATGAAGAAAAAAAGGCAATGAGGAGGAGTAAGTTGACATCAGTGTGTAGTGAGGCATATTGATCTAAATCCTTTAGTGTGTGTGGAAAAAAGAGATGAGAGAAGTAGTGGTACAAGGGGTGGTGAAGTCAGTGGTGGACGGTGGTAGTGGTGAAGGGTGACTGTGGTGGTGAGTAGTGTGGTGAGAACAGTGGCAGTGGTGAGGTAGTAGTGGTGGTAAGGGCGTGTGGTAGGTGACGGTGAGTAGGTGCAGTGTGAGGTCATGTGGTGAGTGACGTGGTATGGTGAAGCATAAGTGGTGGTGACGGTAGTGTGGTGAAGGTAATTAGTGGAGTGTGACGAGGTGAAGTGGTGTGAAGCATGTGGTGAGTGAGGGTGAGTGGTGAAGAACGTAAGTGGCAGGTGTAGTGAGTGAGTGGTGAAGAACATAAAGTGGAGGTGAGTGAGGTAGAGTGGTGAAGAAAAAGTGGCAGTGTGTAGTGAGGCAGGTGGTGAAGTGGTGAAGGGTCATTGTGAGTGAATGGTCGTGTGTAGTGAGGAGTAGTGGTGAGAAAAAGTGCAGTGTTGGGTGGTGACAGTGGCGGTGTGTGAAGGTGTGTGGTGACAAGACAGGGCAGTGGTGAGTGAAGGGTGTTGTAGGTGGTGACAGGGAGGTGTGTGAGGGTAGTAAGTGGTGAGAAGCAAGTGGCAGTGTGTAGTGAGGTAGTAGTGGTGAACAGTGGTGGCAGTTGTGTGGTAGTAGTGTGAGAAATAAGTGGAGGTGAGTGAGTAGTAAGTGGTGAGAACAAGTGGCAGTGGTGTGAAGGAGTGTGTGAGTAGGTGGCGGTGAGTGAGTGGTAAGAAGAATCTTGTGAGTGGTGAGGTAGAGTGGTGAAGAACGTAAGTGGCAGTTGTGAGTGAGTAGAGTGGTGAGACAAGTGGCGTTGTGGTGAGGACAGTAGTGGTGAGAATGAAGGGCAGTGTGGTAGTGAGGAGTAAGTGGTGAAGAAGTGGTGTGTAGTGAGGTAGTAAGTGGTGAAGAACTAGTTGTGGTAGTGACGGGTGGTGGTGTGAGAGGGTAGTAGTGGTAAGACAAGTGGCGTGGTAGTGAGGGTAGTAGTGGTGATGACAGGTGGCAGGTGTGTGAAGGGTGTTGTGGTGGTGACGGGTGGTGGTGGTGAAGGGTCGTTGTGGTGGTGACGGGTGGTGGTGGTGAAGGGTCGTTGTGGTGGTGACGGGTGGTGGTGGTGAAGGGTTGTTGTGGTGGTGACGGGTGGTGGTGGTGAAGGGTTGTTGTGGTGGTGACGGGTGGTGGTGGTGAAGGGTTGTTGTGGTGGTGACGGGTGGTGGTGGTGAAGGGTTGTTGTGGTGGTGACGGGTGGTGGTAGTGGTGGTTGCAGGTGGTGGTGGTGAAGGTGGAGTGGTGGCAAAGGCTCGATTCACCGTCAATAAAGGCAACTGCGGTCTCTGATCCATCACACTGTTAGTCATGAATATTGCAATAACACTTTACTATATTCCAATCGTTTGATTCTTTGCTTTCGACTCTTGATTTGCTAGATATTATTACAGGTATAGCTAGCAATATCGAGTCTAGATTCTTCCACGATTCTAGTAGTCAGCTGAAGCAGTCAACTGCTAGTGCTCAGCTGGTAGTGCTCAGCTGGTAGTGCTCAGCTGGTAGTGCTCAGCTGGTAGTGCTTGTGTCAGCGTCTAGCAGACGAAACTAGGTTAAGTTAGAGTTAAGAACTAACAACTGGGTTAACTATGACACTGAGCTTGACTCTGTGATTATTACTGACTCTGTGTCACCAGTGAAGACTCTTGACTCACATAGTGACTATAACAACGTGATTTTGCTTTCGTAGTGCCTAGTTTATTGTGCACTCCGTATCCATCCTGTGGATGGCACCGCAAGACCATGTGGATACACAAAGGCGTAGACACTGGTCTCCAAAAGGGTTTACAGAAATACGTCTGGATTTACATCTACAGTTGGCTTTGTCTGTTGCAAAGCAAATTTAAGAAATTTGCTTAATAAGTCTGGTACCTTATTTTCATTAATAAGATATCTTGAAAACTCTCATTCATTATTATACTGTTTATCTCTATATTCGCCACAGTGTTCCCTTCACTTCGCGTTTCTGTGTTACTACTTAATGGTCCAAGTCAGACTGAAACGTCGTCACAAGTTTCATTCCAATCTCCTGCGTGCGGTTTGTTAATGAATTCTACATTAATTCCCATTTCCCGGGCTTTTGAGTATGTGCATCTGGCTTCTGCAATGAGCATGTTGTTATAGTCGCTGTGTGAGTCAAGAGTCTTCAGTGACGACGCAGAGTCAGTAATAATCACAGAGTCAAGCTCAGTGTCACAAGTTAGCTTTAGTGCCATTATGATGGCACACAATCCAGTTTGCAGTGTAGACGCCCACTTGTTAATTCTTATGTCTAACTCAACATTATGATTATGCTCGTGATGCAACATAACGATTCTTATGATGCAACATAACGTTGTTATAATGCAACATAACGTTCCTTTATTGCAATATAATGTTCTTATAATGCAACATAACGTTGCTATTACGCAGCATAAGTCAACCGTGACACAACATAACCCGTAACACACGCCCACACCTGCACAACCTTATCAATAAATCCGTGTTATGTTGTGGGTAAGCAACGGAGGACAAGAGGAGGGGGGGGGGGAAAGAGAGAGGAGGAAAGGGGTTAAAGGGAGGTGTTGGGGAAGGGAGATGGAGAGGGGAAGGGGGGTGGGGGAGGGGGCAGCAAGGCCACCCCCCTGATCAATATGTCAGTGGCATCGACCGCGAGCGCTAACCCGGCGTCCCATTGGTCGCCTGACTCCCACCCTCTGCTCTCATTGGTCGACGCTGTGCTCCATTAGCCATTGTGTCAAGCTAGTGCCACTGATCATCCAGTCCGGCACCGCCCTGGCCCTGCCCAGGCGCCGCCCACAGTGCCTCGCCCGCCAATGGCCGGCGGTGGAACGGAGTGAAGGAACTTGGAGTTTGACCGATCAAATGTCAGCTCAAGGGTTGGGAGGCTCGGATTGGTGGTTTTGCGGCGCCGATAAGTCAGGAGGGTTCGCGGAGCGCTCCTTCGGCCGATAAGTCAGGAGGGTTCGCGCCGATAAGTCAGGAAGCTTCGCTATCGTTGCTTTGGGGGTCAAGCCAAACGCATTCCGCCGCTGTTTCGCTGCTTCCAGTCCTCCAAAGAAGAATATCGTGGACAACCCAAAACGCGCCCGTGCCACGATACGCCCATCAGGTAGACGTGGGCGGTGTGTGGACCGTGGACTTCGGCGCTGCCCGCGAAGATTTCTTCGGCGCCGCCCGCGGCCATCTTAACCACGGCGGTGAGTGTCCCATCCTGCGTGTTCTAAAGTGTTCCAAATTGTGTTCTAAAGTGTTCTAAATTGTCTTCTAAAGTGTTCCAAAAATTTGTCCCAGTGTCTTCCTAAGTTATACATGATGTCCATGTGTCCGGGATGGTTTCAGTCCCAGTGTTCTCTGAAGCACATCCTTCAGTGTTCGACACTGTGTCTCTGTGTCTTACAGGATCCTGAATTTTGTATTCCTCTGACATGAAGCGTGTCCCCCGTGTGTTAACCATGTCCTGAAATACATGTTCTGAAGTGCCTTTACATTATCTTGAAGTGTATCCCTGTGTCTTGAAGTGTATCCCTTTGTCTTCAAGTGTATCCTTGTGTCTCCAAGTGTATCCCTGTGTCTCCAAGTGTATCTCCATGTCTCCAACTTCAAGTGTATTCCGTGTGTCTTCAAGTGTTTCCCTGTGTCTTGAAGTTCATCTTATCATATCTAATTTTTTTTACTCTTTATGAAAATGTTCATGTGTCTCATCACTTTCTACCGGAGTCATGTGTTGTAATGTGTCCTAAAATGTATTCCAATTTTCTACCCATGTCTTGCAATGTGTCCCTATGCTCCTATGTGTCCTTGCTCCCGAATACACGTCCTTCTTGTTGATCCTGTATTCTGGGCGTATGTACAATGATAATCGTAATTGTTACAATGATGATCGTAATTGTTACAATGATAATCGTAATTGTTACAATGATGATCGTAATTGTTACAATGATGATCGTAATTGTTACAATGATGATCGTAATTGTTACAATGATGATCGTAATTGTTACAATGATGATCGTAATTGTTACAATGATAATCGTAATGGTTACAATGATAATCGTAATGGTTACAATGATGATCGTAATTGTTACAATGATAATCGTAATTGTTACAATGATAATCGTAATTGTTACAATGATAATCCTAATTGTTACAATGATAATCGTAATTATTACAATTATAGTTAAAGTCATTATAACAATTAAATTTATCCTTATAAATTTTTGAAGATGTCTCGCGTGCTCTTTGCGACGTTTCGGTGTCTTCGAATATTCGCACATAACCCACAAGTCGGAGATAAAATTAGGCGAGGTTTCGGTTCGTCCTAAACCGCTGTTAAGTCCCGAGTGGTCCAGGAAGGACCGAAATCTGCTTCGTAGTAGTCCTGGCTCCCGTGTCTTGCTTCTCGCCCGCGTGTCTTGTGTGCCAATGCCCGGGCGTTCTACGCCGCGTGTCCAAAGTCTTGGACACCATTTCCGTGTCCTAGAGTCTTCCGTGTCCTCCGCTGTGTCTTACGTTGACCACCGTGTCAGGTTAATCCAAAGGTTCACTTCCGTGGCTACCAAAACAAATTTCATGTCCGGTGTTGTGCGTTTTAGTGTGAGATGAAACACTTGTTCAACACTTGGGAATCTTCATTACGGAAACGTTTCGCCAGTTAGCTGCTTCTTCAGTCCAGTACAGAGAAGAACGGTGGGAGATGAGGAGTTTGAGGTAATCAGTCCCTCAGTCAGGAGTTGATGTGTTCAGTGCATCACTCTGGAGGGCCGCGGTAGCAGCGACCCCGGATATACCTGTACTAGACTCGGAGTGCCAGAGTGCCAGGTATTATCTTAGTTTCGTCTATACATCTTCCGGTGTGGCATTCTGAGCGTTCAAGAAAGTGAGCTTTGCTAAGAAACACATTACGTTTTTTTCCCATAAACGTTCATGCAACTAATTTCGAAATTTTTATTGACAAAGTTCCTGGAGAGCGAAACGTTGTCACAATAAAAATGTCGCATTAGTTGCACTTGTGTCCTCTTACCCGACATATTGTCGGTAATTCCACCAACATTATTACATAGATATTCATGACTTGAAGAGTAGGCTTTGAATGCTGTTGGGATGACCCGTACTGTCGAGGATGACCTCTCCTGCCCTCTATCTGCCCAGGTCACCAGGACAAAACTCAAGGCAACGATGTAGAGGTGAGGAAAGGCACTCTGGATTAGGTTGGATTAGGTTCCTAGACAACCGCTAGTGTTAACCCTCGTATACAAGAATTAAGGAAAGTCAAGAACTACAGAGTGTTGGGTCTTGAGGCTATGTACCTCAGCCTCGAGAGTACTCAGCCTCAAAGTCACTGAGTGGGGAAGAAGGGAAATTAACCGATGTCATCTCTATTCATATTCTTGTGTTTGATGCGTTGGTAGAGGTTACAGAGGCTTCTAGCGAAGGTGCACTCTGTGTTGTACGTTGGTGGTGACGGTGTTGGTGGTGACGGTGTTGGTGGTGACGGTGTTGGTGGTGACGGTGTTGGTGGTGACGGTGTTGGTGGTGACGGTGTTGGTGGTGACGGTGTTGGTGGTGACGGTGTTGGTGGTGACGGTGTTGGTGGTGACGGTGTTGCTTAGTATTGTGGAGTTGTGTGCGTCGCGCTCAGGAAGGTCTCCTTGTCGTGGGCTCTGCCCTGTCAACAATGTCCAAGCAAATGTGCGACACTTGAGTATTCTTACTGATGAAAAGCTTCGTCTACACAGTAGGCTTCTTCAGTCAAATACAGAGGCAGCGGGTGTGGTAGTGAAATAAAGATGATGTAATCAGTCCATCAACCTTGGAGAAAATGTATTTGAGGTGGTGAGTCCCTCAGCCTGGAGAAGAGTTCAGCTCCATAATGAAAGCGATGCTTGAAGCTGTGTACTTTCATGATCTAGGAAGGTAAGTCTCTGTACTGAATGTCCGTGGCAAGTACCGCCTAGTACTCTGATAACTGCTTGTACAAAGTGTGGTGATACCGACAACTTGTGGACACAAGACAACATTTATCAGTGGAACTCTTCCTGAGAGAGTGACTTTTCAGTCTACAACAGAGAAACTTAAAGCAGTAGCCACCGACCTACGCCGTAACAGTGTTGATATTGACCGTCTTCCGTGTCATCGTCCACATAATCAACTATGCTGTGAAGAAAATAAATATAAAGAAGAGTTTAGATCTTACTATAGCGCGCTTCTCAGTGCAGTCCTAGTTAATTTATTTAAGGAATATTTAGAATCCAACTATCTTGATCATCATCATCTGGATGCAATACACAGGCGACGTTCTATCATCCTGCCTAGGATGTTTGAAGTGCGGGACACTTCACACTCTTGACTCAAGTTTACCGCTGCAGAAGACAGCGTCTTAGCCTCTCTTTGTATGGCTCCACACCGAGGGCATAAACTGCTATTCACTGTATACAGAACACTCACATATAAACTGCTATTCACTGTACACAGAACACTCACATATAAACTGCTATTCACTGTAAACAGAACACTCACATATAAAGACGACTTGTTTCACGTCCCACCTTGACAGTACAATCAACAGAGGCGAAGTTATAGATTTTTCAAGGGTGATTGTTTGATTACTTCGTCTATACATCTCTACTGCTTCTGCTGTCTCCTCTGTATTCAAGGGAAGGCCGCTGTGTAGGCGCAACGTTTCGGAATAAAGCTGCTGTGGAATTCCTCTGTAAAGGTCATCATATGTGGTCACATTGGTGACCCATGTTAACCTTCCTACGGTGTACAGAAATATACCTTGTTGGATGAATCTTATTAGAACCAGTTGGTCGAGTGGTTAACGCACTGGCCTGTGAGTCTTAACTCAATTAACACGGGTTCAAGGCCTCGACCCGTTCCCTGATTCTTTGCCATCACTATTAAGGATTTAGTAAGAGACACATGGATAGTCCAGCCACCAGTCGAGGCGTGTGTGTCGCACACTGTGGAGGATGTGACGGTAAATACATTGATGAAGCTGTCAGGTCCCTCCAGCTGAGAGTTCGCGGTCATAACAACGCTTGTAGCTGTGACCATCTCAGTAACAGCCGTGTCCAGCATGAAGCACCCAGAGACACTTCATGAAGTGGAGTGAGAGTGAGCTAGGTGGCTGTGAAAGTGATCTAGGTGGCTGTGAAAGTGATCTATGCAGAAGAACATGCTTGCAGGCAGCCTTAATATCAGTCCGGAATACTAACCCACCAAAAAAAAAAATCGGTTAATTTCAGCATCGTCAAATATTCGACAAACATGTTGTTACCCAGCCTGGACACTGCCGCCACCTTGGATCAAACACTGAATTACCCCTGTATGATAAGGCTGATCAATTATCCCGAAGGAAAACGAAGAATTCAAGTTGTGTAAATCTGTGTCTATATTATTAGAGAAGTAAATAATGAAAGTGAATGTTATAGGAATGAAGTTAGAAGCCTGAGTTGATCTATAATTCACGAGAACATAATGAACATAGGTACACATGTTCACGGAACAACTTGCAACGTGAACACAGACTGACTGATGTTGTAGTGGCTAGCCTCAGGCTTGGTTACAAGTAGTGGACCCCCGGATTTCGTACTGCTCCCAACTCGAACAATTATGTGTGTTTTTGTAAGTGCTTTTGTAAGTGTATTTTTGTAAGTGCTTTTGTAAGTGTATTTTTGGGAGTCTAAAAAGACTAATCTAATTTACATTATTCCTTATGGGAACAAATTCGTTCGGTAACGGCACTCGAACAGCATTCTGGAACGAATTATTGACGAAATCCGGGGGTCCACTGTACTTCTGGCAGTTTGGCAGACACACAGATGATGATCAAACCTAATGTAAATTATGTGATCAGGCCTATGGTCACTGTCTTGAACACTATGTGCTTAATTGTCCACTTATTGAGGAATATAGAGATAAACGGTATAATAACCTATGTGACATGTCATGTTTATGTAAGATACCAGACATATTAAGTAAATATCTTAAATTTATTTAGAGCTGGTAAGTAACATGTAAATATAAAACCCTTTTGGGGCCTAATTCATAGGCCTATTGTCCTTCCATAGGCTCTTGTGCTACCATCAACAGGATGGATGTGTGGTGCTCGACACAAAAGCCACTTCGCCCGATATTTTTTTTGAGTGCCCCGTGGCCTGGTGTCGAAAGTTCTCGCTTCACACGGTGAGGGTCCGGGTTCGATTCCCGGCGAAGGGGTGGAAACATCGGACGTGTTTCCTTACACCTGCTGTCCATGTTCACCCATCAGTAAAATGGGTACCTGGGTGTTAGTCGACTGGTGTGGGTCGCATCCTGGGACAAAACTGACCTAATTTGCCCGAAATGCTCTGCATAACAAGGGACTTTCTGTATAGTAGTATGTCAGTGATGTCAGCTAGGCCTGTATACCTTGTACATGTACTTGTAGTAAATAAAGATATTATTATATTATTATTATTATTATTATTAATATTACCCGACACCAACCTGATCACTGACAACACCTGACATCAAACTAGTCACTGCCAACACCTGACACCAACCTGGTCACTACCAACACTTGACACCAACCTGATCACTGACAACACCTGAAATCTAACTAGTCACTGCCAACACCTGACACCAACCTGATCATTGCCAACACCTGACACCAACCTGATCACAGAGAACACCTGCCACCAGTTTGTCAGTCTTCACACTGTGAAATAACAGTATTGACTGACAGTCTTAGCACTGTGGGAGTAGCAGCACTGGCTGACAGTCTTAGCACTGTGGGAGTAGCAGCACTGGCTGACAGTCTTAGCACTGTGGGAGTAACAGTATTGACTGACAGGATCCTATCCCTTCAGTAGCGTTAGATGTTATTTACTCTGAGTGTGAGCAACCCATCCCCCCCGTGTGTGTGTGTGTGTGCGCGTGTACACACACACACTCAACTGTGTCAACACCGAGGTGTGAAGTAGCAGCGGCGGAGTGAGCAGCAGTAGTGGTAGCGAGGGTAGCAGGAGTGGTAGCGAGGGTAGCAGTAGTGGTAGCGAGGGTAGCAGGAGTGGTAGCGAGGGTAGCAGGAGTGGTAGCGAGGGTAGCGGTAGTGGTAGTGGCGGTGGTAGTTAGGGTAGCAGGAGTGGTAGCGAGGGTAGCAGGAGTGGTAGCGAGGGTAGCAGAAGTGGTAGCGAGGGTAGCAGGAGTGGTAGCGAGGGTAGCAGGAGTGGTAGCGAGGGTAGCGGTAGTGGTAGTGGCGGTGGTAGTTAGGGTAGCAGGAGTGGTAGCGAGGGTAGCAGGAGTGGTAGCGAGGGTAGCGTCGGTGGTAGCGAGGGTAGCGGTAGTGGTAACAAGGGTACCGGCAGTGGTAGCGAGGTTAGTGGCTGTAGGTGCGAGGGTAGAGGCTGTAGTAGCGAGGGTAGCGGCTGTATTAGAGAGGGTAGAGGTTGTAGTAGCGAGGGTAGCGGCGGTGGTAGCGAGGTAGGGTCTGTAGAAGCGAGGGGTAGCGTCTGTAGTAGCGAGGGTAGCGGCGGTGGTAGCGAGGGTAGCGACAGTGGTAGCAAGGGTAGCGGCGGTGGTAGCGAGATTAGGGGTAGTGGTAGCGAGAGTAGCGGTAGTGGTAGCGAGAATAGCAGTAGTGGTAGCGAGGGTAGCGGTAGTGGTAGCAAGGGTAGCGAGGATAGCGGAAACGGAGGTCGTAGCGAGGGTAGCGGCTGTTGTAGCGAGTGTAGCAGCGGTGGTAGCGAGGGTAGCGGCTGTTGTAGCGAGTGTAGCAGGTGTGTTAGCGAGGGTAGCGGCTGTAGTAGCGAGGGTAGCGTCTGTAGTAGTGAGGGTAGCGTCTGTAGTAGTGAGGGTAGCGTCTGTAGTAGCGAGGGTAGCAGTGGTGGTAGCGAGTGTAGCGTCTGTGGTAGCGAGGGTAGAGTCTGTAGTAGCGAGGGTAGCGGCGATGGTAGCGAGGTTAGCGGCGGTGATAGCGAGGGTAGCGGAAGCGGTGGTGGTCGCGAGAGTAGCTACGGTGGTAGCGAGGGTAGCAGTAGTGGTTGCGAGGGTAGCGGAAGCGGCGAGGGTAGCGGAAGCGGCGGTGGTAGCGATGGTAGCGGTAGTGGTAGCAAGGGTAGCAGTAGTGGTAGCAATGGTAGCAGTAGTGGCAGCGAGGATAGCGGTAGTGGTAGCAGTATTGGTAGCGAGGGTAGCAGTAGTGGTAGCGATGGTAACAGTATTTGTAGCGAGGGTAGCGGTAGTTGTAGCTATGGTAGTAGTATTGGTAGCGAGGGTAGCGGTAGTGGTAGCGAAGGTAGCGGTATTGGTAGCGAGAGTAGCAGTAGGGGTAGCGAGGATAGCAACAGTGGTAGCAAGGTTAACAACAATGGTAGCGAGGGTAGCAGTAGTGGTAGCAAGGGCAGCAGTAGTGGTAGCAAGGGCAGCAGTAGTGGGAGCAAGGGTAGCAGTAATGGTAACGAGGGTAGCAGTAATGGTAGCGAGGGTAGCGGTAGTGGTAGCGAGTTTAGCAGTATTGGTAACGAGGGTAGCAGTAGTGGTAGCGAGGGTAACGGTAGTGGTAGCCATAGTAGCAGTAGTGGTAGAAAGGGTAGCAGTAGTGGTAGCGAGGGTAGCGGTAGTGGTAGCGAGGGTAGCGGTAGTGGTAGCGAGGGTAGCGGTAGTGGTATTGAGGGTAGTGGTAGTGGTAGCGAAGGTAGCAGTGGTGATAGCGAGGGTAGCGGCGATGGTAGCGGCGGAGGTAGTGAGGGTAGCGGTGGTATCGGCAGTGGTAGCGGTTGTATCGGCGGTGGTAGTGGTGGTGGTATTGGTGGTATCGGCGGTGGTAGGGGTGGTAGCGGTAGTGTTAACGACGGTGGTAGAGGTGGTAGCAGTGGTGATAGCGGTGGTGGTAGCGGCGGTGGTAACGGTGATAGTGGTGGTAGCAACAGTGGTAGCGGGAGTGATAGCGGTGGTAGCTGTGGTGGTAGTGGTGGTAGCGGTGGTAGCTGTAGTAGTAGTGGTGGTAGCGGAGGTGGTAGTGGTGGTAGCGGTGGTGGTAGCGGTGGTAGCAACGGTAGCAGTGGTAGCAACGGTGGTAGCGGGAGTGCGGGTGCAGGAGCCAATATTTTGCTTCTATTGATTATGTTAAGTGATTTTGACCATCCAGGACCACTTAGCTCTGTCCAGACCACCCAGGACCACTTAGCTCTGTCCAGACCACCCAGGACCACTTAGCTCTGTCCAGACCACCTAGGACCACTTAGCTCTGTCCAGACCACCCAGGACCACTTAGTACTATCCATACCACCCAGGACCACTTAGTTCTGTCCATACCACCCAGGACCACTTATGTCTATCCAGACCGCCCAGGACCACTTAGGACTTTCCAGACCACGCAGTATTTGTTTCAGGAAGTATAAGTAACAGGAGTCCAAAAGTTATTTCCAGCTCTATACATCACTAGTGAGACCTCACTCAGATTATGGCGCTCAGTTGAGGTCTCCTTACTACAGGATGGATATAGACTCATTGGAGAACTGGTTGATAAGTAAGACACATGTACAACAGTTAGGTATCTTTATTTTGAAACTCTTCGTCTACACAGTAGCCTTCTTCAGTCGAGTACAGAGGAGTTTGTAGAAGCAGTAGAGATGTTAACACGATGTAATCAGTCCATCACCCTTGAAGACGTAGTACTCACCTAGTTGTGGTTGCAGGGGTCGAGTCATAGCTCCTGGCCCCGCCACCTCTTGAGGTGGTTAATCCTGCAGCCTGGAGAAGAGTTTTGTTCCATAGTCTGGAACAATGAGGGACTGACCTCCTCAAACTACGTCTTCAAGGGTGATGGACTGATTACATAAGTAAGTTTATTCAGGTATACACAAATACAGTTACATATACACAAATACAGTTACATCTCTACTGAAGAAGTCTACTGTGTAGACGAAGAGTTTCGGAATAAAGACACCTAACTGTTGTACATGTGTCTTACTTATCAACCTGTCGGTATTGTAATACCATTATTATATTTACACTGGATAACATACACAGAAAGATGACTAAAATGATTCACTGTATAAGGAATCTCCCGTAAGAAGATAGACTTGAATCTTCACTCTGGAGAGACGTAGAATGATGGGAGATAATAAATACCGACAAGCTGATTTAGAAAAACACATAAGCAAACAGTAAGATATATTTATTAGAAATCGTTTCGGTCCTGGGACCTTGATCACTTCTACCATCATCCTAATTCATCAAATTGGGATGAGGCACAACTCGTTCTCACCGAACCAGACCTCAGACGCCGACGATGTCTGGAAGCGTCGCTAATCGCCGTCACCGACACCATAGAGCGTAACACTAGAACTACAAAATTTCTCAAACATTAACATATACGATACTAAAGCAGACGGGGCAGCACCTACCCAGCAATACAGGAGTCACATGACCTCATCGTCTACCCGTCCTCATCCCAACATGGCACTCTTCAGGTCACTATGTGTCCCTCACACCTCACTCTTATATATGCTGTCTTAACCTTTGTGTGTTAGTAGTGATCAGTCCCAAGACCGAAACGTTTTCTAATAAATAGTATGTCCTAGTGTTTGCTTATGTTTTTCTAAATCAAATGTATAAGTGGATGATGGGCGTAAACAAAGGCGATATTAATAAAATACTGAGGATATCGAATCAGGTAAGAACCAGAAATAGCAGATTTAAGTTAGATAAATTTAGATTTAGAAAGGACACAGGTAAGTACTGGTTATCAGAATTGTCGATGCTTGGAACAATCAGTTTAGGTACATGGATAGAGCCTTCTGCTTGAAGGAGTAGAGTAGGAGACAGAGGGTGTGCTTCCCTGGGGCTGGGATGAAGGATATTGACTCACAAAATCGTAATGACACGATTGCAAACAAACCATACCACGGGCTGGGATAGAACCCGCGGTCAGAGAGTCATAAAACTCTAGACCGACGCGCTAACCACTGGGCCACTCGGTCTGGAGTTTTATGACTCTCCGATCGCGGGTTCTATCCCCGCCCGTGGTATGTTTTTTTATAGAGGATATTATTAGCCGCCTTGACAACATCATGCATGGTAATGGGATCAATCCTATTATCTGTCTCAGTGCTGGAGGCAATGATGTAGGCAAGTGTAGAAGTGAGGATTTAGTTAGAAGGTATAGGGCAGCAATAGACATTATTAGGAAGATGGGAGGGAGCTCTGTTATATATGGCATTTTGCCAAGAAGGGGTGTTGGAAATGAATGGCTGTCCTGAGCGATTGGTATAAATTGCTGGCGGGACAAACACTGTAAGGATAATGCAGTACCATTCATTGACAACTTGGGCCACTTCTATGGCCGAAATGACATGTATGCCAGGGATGGGGTTCACTTACCCAGGGCAGGTGTGGGTTTTCTCGCTAGCTCAGTTGAGGATGTTGTTAGGGCTTTAAACTAGGATTAATTAGAGATATCTATCAAACAGATATATAAACTGAAACAAATTAAGTCCCCGGGACCCGACGAGTTGTTTTCCAGGGTACTTAAGGAATGCAAGATGGAACTTAGTCAGCCATTAACGAGTGTGTTTAATGCGTCCATCCTAACTGGTGTTGTGCCAGAGATGTGGAAGATAGCTAATGTAGTTCCTATATTCAAATCAGGGGATAAGTCCATTCCATCAAATTACCGTCCAATAAGGCTGACGTCTATAGTAGACAAATTATTAGAATCAATTATAGCTGATATTATTAGAAGTCATCTTGAAGAGCATAATTTGATTAATGAATCTCAGCATGGGTTCACGAGAGGTCGTTCTTGCCTGACAAATTTACTGACGTTCTTCAATAAAACATTTGAGGCAGTAGACAGTGATAAAGAATATGATATTGTTTATTTGGATTTCAGTAAAGCCTTCGATAGAGTACCTCACAAAGACTCTTAAGAAAAGTGGCAGCTCATGGTATAGGAGGTAAAGTTCTAGCATGGATAGAGGCATGGCTTACCAATGGAAAGCAGAGAGTTTCCATTAATGGGGTCAAATCTGAATGGGGATTAGTCCCTAGTGGCGTTCCACAAGGATCAGTTTTAGGTCCATTGTTGTTCATAATTTACATTAATGACCTTAATGAAAGAATTACAAGTGACAAGAGTAAATTTGCTGATGATACAAAAATAGGCCGTATGATTCATTCTGAGGAGGATACCAGTGAACTCCAGGAGGATTTGGACAAATTAATGTCTTGTTCTGAAAGTGACAGGTGAAGTTCAATGTGGACAAGTGTAAGGTACTAGTCCTTGGTAATGAAAATATCCCTCGAAGTTATAAACTAGGTAAAGTAGAGCTTGATCATACAGAATGTGAAAAAGACTTGGGAGTCATGGTGAACAGAAATCTAAAGCCAAGACAACAGTGCCTAAGTGTGCGCAACAAGGATAACAGATTACTAGGATTTATTTCAAGAAGTATAAGCAACAGAAGTCCAAAAGTTATTTTACAGCTCTATACATCACTAGTGAGACCTCATTTAGTTTATGACGCTGAATTTTGGTCTCCTTACTACAGGATGGATATAGATTCATTGGAGAACATACAAAGAAGAATGACTAAAATGATTTACTGTATAAGGAATCTTCCGTATGAAGATAGACTTAGAGCGTTGAATCTCCACTCTCTGGAGAGACGTAGAATAAGGGGAGATATCATCGAGGTGTATAAGTGGATGATGGGCATAAACAAAGGTGATATTAATCAAGTACTGAGGATGTTGAACCAGGTAAGAACCGGAAATAACGGATTTAAGTTGGATAAACTTAGATTTAGAAAGTACATAGGTAAGTACTGGTTTTCGAACAGAGTTGTAGATGCGTGGAACAATTTTCCGAGCAGGGTGATAGAGGCTAGGACCTTGGTAGCTTTAAAAAAAAAATTGGACAGATTTATGAGGGGGAGGGGCTGGGTTTGATTGGTGTTTGGAGTACAGGAGTAAATTCTTATGTAGCTCTGGGAAAAGTTTGGACAAATACATGGGTGGTTTTGATAAGTATCTGCCTTTTATAGGCCAGTAGGCCTTCTGCAGTGTTCTTCTAATATTATGTTCTTAAGAATACGTAAGTTTGTCCGAGGAAGGTAGCAGCTTTTGGTTTATAAGCTAAGTTAGTAAATTATGTCCTAGAATTTGTATTGATAAAGCCACTGGAGGGCGAAACGTCTACTATAAAGATACCCAGATGTTACACATGTGTCTTATTTCATCACTAAGATAGTATATTTTAAGCTACAACTACGAGAGAGAGAGAGAGGAGAGAGAGAGAGAGAGAGAGAGAGAGAGAGAGAGCTTGCGTGTTGCTAACATCAATACAGGTGGACAGGTCGACTGCGTCTTTACCTTCCTGGTCTGTTGCGTCAATACTGCTTTTTCTTGCTTCTGAATTCTGAATTGCGTCAGTAGCGCTTCGACCCAGCCAGGTTAACTGTCCTAGCAGACTGACGCAGCCAAGTTAACTGTCTTAGCAGGCTGACCCAGCCAGGTTAACTGTCCTAGCAGATTGACCCAGTCGGGTTAACTGTCCTAGCAGACTGACCCAGTCAGGTTAACTATCCTAGCAACCTGTCCCAGCCAGGTTAACTGTCCTAGCAACCTCTCCCAGCCAGGTTAACTGTCCTAGCAACCTGTCCTAGCGAGGTTAACTCTCCTAGCAGCCTGAGCACTCAGTATATAACCAAGAGGACCAAGGTTCGATTACTAAGCTGGACGGTCGTATATGCAACACTGTGTTGGACCAGAAGTGTGGACCGGTTCCACCTTCCTGGGATGTTCTTGTTCTGTGGACAGGGTTCGTTGTTATTCCGGTACTGTGGACCGGGTTCATTGTAGTTCCGGTACTGTGGACCGGGTTCATTGTAATTCCGGTACTGTGTACCGGGTTCATTGTATTTCCGGTACTGTGGACCGGGTTCATTGTAATTCCGATACAGTGGACTTGGTTCTACTATAATGGAAGCGCTAAACCCACAACTGTCATACACCACCTGGAGGAATGGGAGGTAATCAGGTTTGATCGAAGGGAGGAGGGAGACTCCCGTTCCTCGGATCAAGAGCCCTTCACCCCCTGCCAAGGTTCGTAGCCACTGAAGACCAGAGCTGTGTACTCACCTATTTGAACTCGCCTATTTGTGGTTGCAGGGGTCGATTCATAGCTCCTGGCCCCGCCTCTTCACTGATCGCTACTAGGTCCTCTCTCTCCCTGCTCCATGAGCTTTATCATACCTCGTCTTAAAACTATGTATGGTTCCTGCCTCCACTACATCACTTGCCAGACTATTCCACTTCCTGACAACTCTATGACTAAATAAATACTTCCTAACATCTCTTTGACTCATCTGAGTCTTCAACTTCCAATTGTGACCCCTTGTTTATGTGTCCAATCTCTTTAACATCCTGTCTCTGTCCACCTTTTCAATTCCTCGCAGCATTTTGTATGTCGTTATCATGTCTCCGGTGACCCTCCTGTCCTCCAGTGTCGTCAGGCCGATTTCCCTTAACCTTTCTTCGTAGGTCATGCCCCTTAGCTCTGGGACTAGTCTTGTTGTAAACCTTTGCATTTTCTCTAATTTCTTGACGTGCTTGACCAGGTGTGGGTTCCAAACTGGTGCTGCATACTCCAGTATGGACCTGTGTGTGTGTGTGTGTACGCCTGCTTGTGTACGTGTTTACGCGTGCGCCTGTGCACGTGTGCGTGTGTAGGTGTGTGTGTGCGTGTGCGTGTAAGTATGAAGAGTAGCAGCATCATGTGTGCACTTCCGGTATGGACGTTGTGTCAATTCATCCATTTCAATCACGTCCCGTTTCCTATTAATCATTACTGAAACCGTTGTCGTCCGTGGTTCCTGACGTACATGTGTGTGTACCTGTCACACACACACGGGGTTCCGTGGCTCATCTTAGAGTTCGCAGCACCAGTAGGGAGCCCACACCTTCTGTGCCAAGTCAACAAAGTGCAGAGGTTGACAAGGAGACCCTAGCCAGAGGTGACATTAAAGGAACTGAAGTTGACGAATTTGGGTACAAGATCCAGGGAAGACATGATAACGACATACAAAATGCTTAATAGACTTGGGGTAGACAGGGATACGATGTTCAATGGACGAGATATAGGTACATGTGGGCACAGTCGGTATTAAGTACCACTAAAGTTATGGTACCTGCCTGGCACACCAGCACCCTGGTATCTCGCCACACAGGACTTCTTCTTCATCTTCTTCTACTCTTCTGACAAACACTGGTCGATGTTTTGGGTATGACCTTGCATTAGCAGGCCCAGCCCGCCTGCGATGTTGTCTTCAACTGCTGCACCTCTCTTCTGGCTCCAGTGTACAAGTCTTCCTCCTCACGCTTCTGTCTGAGATCTTACAATATCTTCAAATTATCTCCACACTCCTTCACTCTCTCCAGTATACAGTATCATAGATCTTTGTGTTAGAGTGAAAAAAGTCTGTCGGGAAGACTAAACGTTTCGCTCATCAATATAACTACGTGTTGCACACGTGTCTTATTCAATAAAAGCAAAAGTTGCAAAAGAGGTTTTTATTGGGGGCAGTATTGTGCTATATATATATATATATATATATATATATATATATATATATATATATATATATATATATATATATATATATATATATATATATATATATATATATATATATTTTAAGAAAAAGAGGATAAATAAGTATACAAGATATGATGTAGGGCGTAATGACAGTAGTTTGTTGGACTATGTATTGGTAGATAAAAGACTGTTAAGTAGACTTCAGGATGTACATGTTTATAGAGGGCCACAGATATATCAGATCACTTTTTAGTTATAGCTACAGTGGGAGTAAAAGGTAGATGGGATACAAGGAAAATAGAATCAGTAAGTAAGAGAGAGTGAAGGTTTATAAACTAAAAGAGGAGGCAGTTAGGGTAAGATATAAACAACTATTGGAGGATAGATGGGCTAGTGAGAGTGTAGGCAATGGGGTCGAAAATGTATGGGGTAGATTTAAAAATGTAGTGTTAGAGTGTTCAGCAGAAGTTTGTGGTTACAGGCGAGTGGGTGCGGAGGGAAGAGGAGCGATTGGTGGAATGATGATGTAAAGAGAGTAGTAAGGGAGAAAAAGTTAGCATATGAGAGGTTTTTACAAAGTAGAAGTGATGCAAGGAGGGAAGAGTATATGGAGAGAAAAAGAGAGGTTAAAAGAGTGGTGAAGCAATGTAAAAGAGAGCAGATGAGAGAGTGGGTGAGATGTTATCAGCAAATTTTGTTGAAAATAAGAAAAAGTTTTGGAATGAGATTAATAAGTTGAGGAAGCCTAGAGAACAAATGGATTTGACAGTTAAAAATAGGAGAGGAGAGTTATTAAATGGAGAGTTAGAGGTATCGGGAAGATGGAGAGAATATTTTGAGGATTTGTTAAATGTTGATGAAGACAGGGAAGCTGTGATTTCGTGTGTAGGGCAAGGAGGAATAACATCTTGTAGGAGTGTGGAAGAGCCAGTTGTGGGTGTAGGGAAGTTCGTCAGGCAGTGGGTAGAATGAAAGGGGTAAGGCAGCTGGGATTGATGGGATAAAGATAGAAATGTTAAAAGCAGGTGGGGATATAGTTTTGGAGTGGTTGGTGCTATTATTTAATAAATGTATGGAAGAGGGTAAGGTACCTAGGGATTGGCAGAGAGCGTGTATTGTCCCTTTGTATAAAGGCAAAGGGGACAAAAGAGAGTGCAAAAATTATAGGGGAATAAGTCTGTTGAGTGTACCTGGTAAAGTGTATGGTAGAGTTATTATTGAAAGAATTAAGAGTAAGACAGAAAGCAGGATAGCAGATGAACAAGGGGGCTTTAGGAAGGGTAGGGGGTGTGTAGACCAAGTGTTTACAGTGAAACATATAGGTGAACAGTATTTGGATAGGGGTAAAGATGTTTTTGTGGCATTTATGGATTTGGAAAAGGCGTATGATAGGGTGGATAGGGGGGCAATGTGGCAGATGTTGCAGGTGTATGGAATAGGAGGAAGGTTACTGAAAGCAGTGAAGAGTTTTTATGAGGATAGTGAGGCTCAGGTTAGAGTGTGTAGGAGGGAAGGGGACTGTTTCCCAGTAAAAGTGGGCCTTAGACAAGGATGTGTGATGTCACCGTGGTTGTTCAATATATTTATAGATGGGGTTGTAAGAGAAGTGAATGCGAGGGTCTTGGCAAGAGGTGTTGGGCTAAAAGATAAAGAAGCAAATACAAAGTGGGAGTTGTCACAGTTGCTTTTTGCTGATGACACTGTGCTTTGGGAGATTCTGAAGAGAAGTTGCAGAGGTTGGTGGATGAATTTTGTAGGGTGTGTAAAGAAGAAAATTGAAAGTGAATATAGGAAAGAGTAAGGTGATGAGGATAACAAAAAGAATAGGTGACGAAAGATTGGATATCAGATTGGAGGAGAGAGTATGGAGGAGGTGAATGTATTCAGATATTTGGGAGTGGACATGTCGGCGGATGGGTCTATGAAGGATGAGGTGAATCATAGAATTGATGAGGGAAAAGGGTGAGTGGAGCACTTCGGAGTCTGTGGAGACAAAGAACCTTGTCCATGGAAGTAAAGAGGAATGTATGAGAGTATAGTTATACCAACGCTCTTATATGGGTGTGAAGCATGGGTGATGAATGTTGCAACGAGGAGAAGGCTGGAGGCAGTGGAGATGTCATGTCTGAGGTCAATGTGTGGTGTGAATATAATGCAGAGAATTCGGAGTTTGGAAATTAGGAGGAGGTGCGGGATTACCAAAACGATTGTCCAGAGACTGAGGAGGGGTTGTTGAGGTGGTTTGGACATGTAGAGAGAATGGAACGAGACAGAGTGACTTCGAGAGTGTATAAATCTGTAGTGGAGGGAAGGCGGGGTAGGGGTCGGCCTAGGAAAGGTTGGAGGGAGGGTAAAGGAAGTTTTGTGTGCGAGGGGCTTGGACTTCCAGCAAGCATGTGTGAGCGTATTTGATAGGAGTGAATGGAGGCATATGGTTTTAATACTTGACGTGCTGTTGGAGTGTGAGCAAAGTAACATTTATGAAGGGATTCAGGAAACCGGCAGGCCGGACTTGAGTTCTGGAGATGGGAAGTACAGTGCCGGCACTCTGAAGGAGGGTGTTAATGTTGCAGTTTTATAACTGTAGTGTAAAGCACCCTCTGGCAAGACAGTGATGGAGTGAATGATGATGAAAGTTTTTCTTTTCGGGCCACCCTACCTTGGTGGGAATCGAGCCGATGTGTTAATAAAAAAAAAAAAAAAAATATATATATATATATATATATATATATATATATATATATATATATATATATATATATATATATATATATATATATATATATATATATATATATATAATAATGAGAGAGAGAGAGAGAGAGAGAGAGAGACTGCCTTCTCCATCATCATCAGAAATCCGACATCCGCCATCATCAGATCTTATCTGCACCATTTTCACTGTGCTGACCTCAACATTTATTATATATAAAAAAGTAACAAATGTTCGTTCTAGTAATGGAGCACACTGACACAGGAGCAGGCAGGGGTACAGGAGCAGGCAGGGGTGCAGGAGCAGGCAGGGGTGCAGGAGCAGGCAGAGGTACAGGAGCAGGCAGAGGTGCAGGAGCAGGCAGAGGTACAGGAGCAGGCAGGGGTACAGGAGCAGGCAGGGGTACAGGAGCAGGCAGGGGTGCAGGAGCAGGCAGGGGTGCAGAAGCAGGCAGAGGTACAGGAGCAGGCAGAGGTGCAGGAGCAGGCAGAGGTACAGGAGCAGGCAGAGGTGCAGGAGCAGGCAGAGGTACAGGAGCAGGCAGAGGTACAGGAGCAGGCAGGGGTACAGGAGCAGGCAGGGGTGCAGGAGCAGGCAGAGGTACAGGAGCAGGCAGGGGTGCAGGAACAGGCAGGGGTGCAGGTGCAGGCAGGGGTACAGGAGCAGGCAGGGGTACAGGAGCAGGCAGGGGTACAGGAGCAGGCAGGGGTGCAGGAGCAGGCAGAGGTACAGGAGCAGGCAGGGGTGCAGGAACAGGCAGGGGTGCAGGTGCAGGCAGGGATGCAGGAGCAGGCAGGGGTACAGGAGCAGGCAGAGGTACAGGAGCAGGCAGAGGTACAGGAGCAGGCAGGGGTACAGGAGCAGGCAGGGGTACAGGAACAGGCAGGGGTACAGGAGCAGGCAGGGGTACAGGAGCAGGCAGGGGTACAGGAGCAGGCAGAGGTACAGGAGCAGGCAGGGGTACAGGAGCAGGCAGGGGTACAGGAACAGGCAGGGGTACAGGAGCAGGCAGAGGTACAGGAGCAGGCAAGGGTGCAGGAGTAGGCAGTGGTACATGAAAATGTACTTAGAAGAAGGCAGAGTGACGGTCCAGGAGGGAGGAGTGACGGTCCAGGAGGGAGGAGTGACGGTCCAGGAGGGAGGAGTGACGGTCCAGGAGGGAGGAGTGACGGTCCAGGAGGGGCGAGTGACGGTCCAGGACGGATGAGTGACGGTCCAGAAGGGAGGAGTGACGGTCCAGGAGGGAGGAATGACGGTCCAGGAGGGAGGAGTGACGGTCCAGGAGGGAGGAGTGACGGTCCAGGAGGGAGGAGTGACGGTCCAGGAGGGAGGAATGACGGTCCAGGAGCGAGGAGTGACGGTCCAGGAGGGGCGAGTGACGGTCCAGGAGGGAGGAGTGATGGTCCAGGAGGGGCGAGTGACGGTCCAGGAGGGAGGAGTGACGGTCTAGGAGGGAGGAGTGACTAGCGGCGTCCCACAAGGATCACTACTGGAACCGGTACTGGTTGCTACACACAGTGCAAAAGAGTCCTTCCAGGAAGTTGGAATCATTGTCCATATTCGTGAAAGATGTAGAGCGAGGGAGACATACAGGAGGAGACAGAGCCAGGCTCTACAAAGATCCCGAGAGACTTCAACAATGACCAAACTGGTGGTCATTAGAGTTCAACCCCAGAATGCTTAAGGTTATAAAAATCTGGGAAGAGGACATAGGACAAAATAGGTAATACCGACTCGGGGGAAGACAGAGACTGTTATCTTAAGACAAGAAAATGCCGCTAAGGACAAACATAACATCACGCACATTACGACACATCAGCAGAATAAACCGCTGCGGCATACGCCCATCTAACAAACTTAAGAACAGTATTCAGGTACCTCATTAAGGAGTCCTTCAGGACACTGTATATGACAAATATTAGACCTTTCATAGAGTATGCAGCACCAGAATGGAGCCCTCCCACCTTAACAAATAGGTCCAGAAGATGGAGAAGTTCAGAGTTCCGTAACTAATAAAAGAGTTATGGTGACTGCAACACAGGAAGAGAGGAAAACCAGGGAAGACATGATTACGACGTACAAGATAGAGAGCTTCATAGGACAGAGAGAGACTGTTAGTCAGGAAAGAGGACAAGAAGGTTGATAAATAACATGGATGTACAGAAGACAGTGATAAGCGTGAGAGACAAAAGGAAGTAAAACATGACGAACTGGAAGATGATCCCTGGCACAGTTTTCGGACTAAGTATGACAGATCTCATAGCAACAGTAAGATACTTATAGTGAGTATTTCTTCTTGACGAGATGGACACCTAGTTCATGTACCCCAGAGTTCCTGTACCCCAGAGTTTCTGTACCCCAGAATACCTGTACCCCAGAGTTTCTGTACCCCAGAATCCCTGTACCCCAGAGTTCCTCAAACCCAGAGTTCTTGTAGCCCAGAGTTCCTGTACCCCAGAGTTCATGTACCCCAGAGTCCCTGTACCCCAAAGCTCCTGTACCCCAGAGTTCCTTTACCCCAGAGTTCATGTACCAGAGAGTTCCTGTAGCCCAGAGTTCCTGTACCCCAGAGTTCCTGTACCCCAGAGTTCCTGTACCCCAGAGTTCTTGTACCCCAGAATCCCTGTACCCCAGAGCTCCTGTACCCCAGAGTTCCTTTACCCCAGAGTTCATGTACCCCAGAGTTCCTGTACCCCAGAGTTCTTCTACCCCAGAATTCCTGTACCCCAGAGCTCCTGTACCCCAGAGTTCTTTTACCCCAGAGTTCCTGTACCTCAGAGTTCCTGTATCATGTGATGGGTATGGGCCGGGCCCAGGAACACTGTGATGGGTCATGATGGGTCATGGGTCGGGCCCAGGAACACTGTGATGGGCTCAGGAACACTGTGATGGGTCATGGGTCGTGCTCAGGAACAGTGATGGGTCATGGGTCGGGCTCAGGAACACTGTGATGGGTCATGGGTCGTGCTCAGGAACACTGTGATGGGTCATGATGGGTTATGACTCGGGCTCAGGAACACTGTGATGGGTCATGATGGATCATGGGTAGGGCCCAGGAACACTGTGATGGGTATGGGCCGGGCCCAGGAACACTGTGAAAGGTCATGATTGGTCATGGGTCTGGCTTAGGAACACTGTGATGGGTCATGGGTCGGGCTCAGGGACACTGTGATGGGTCATGATGGGTCAAGGGTCGGACTCAGGAACGCTGTGATGAGTCATGGGTCGGGCTCAGGAACGCTGTGATGGATCATGGGTCGGGCTTAGGAATACTATGATGGGTCATGGGTCGGGCTCAGGAACACTGTGATGGGTCATTGGTCGGGCTCAGGAACACTGTGATGGGTCATGGGTCGGGCTCAGGAACACTGTGATGGGTCATGGGTCGGGCTCAGGAACACTGTGATGGGTCATGGGTCGGGCTCAGGAACACTGTGATGGGTCATGGGTCGGGCTCAAAGACGCTGTGATGGGTCATGGGTCGGGCTCAGGAACACTGTGATGGGTCATGGGTCGGGCTCAGGAACACTGTGATGGGTCATGGGTCGGGCTCAGGGACGCTGTGATGGGTCATGGGTCGGGCTCAGGAACACTGTGATGGGTCATGGGACGGGCTCAGGAACACTGTGATGGGTCATGGGTCGGGCTCAGGGACGCTGTGATGGGTCATGGGTCGGGCTCAGGAACACTGTGATGAGTCATGGGTCGGGCTCAGGAACACTGTGATGGGTCATGGGTCGGGCTCAGGAACACTGTGATGGGTCATGGGTCGGGCTCAGGAACACTGTGATGGGTCATGGGTCGGGCTCAGGGACGCTGTGATGGGTCATGGGTCGGGCTCAGGAACACTGTGATGGGTCATGGGTCGGGCTCAGGAACACTGTGATGGGTCATGGGTCGGGCCCGGGAACGGAGACTTGACCCACGCTGCCACAACCAGGTGAGGACGCGCGCACGCGCCAGACCTTCTATAATCTCAACGATGTTAACACAATTAGAATCAGGACCAGTCTGTCTCCCCTCCCCTCACCCCTCCACTCACCCCTCCCCTCACCCCTCCCCTCACCCCTCCCCTCACCCCTCCCCTCACCCCTACCACCTCTCACCCCTACCACCTCTCACCTGGCTCCCACCTGCTGCCACTGACCCTCAACCCCGTAACCCCCACCCCTCCATTTTCCTCCTCTCCCCTCTCTGACTCCCATTTTCCCCTCACCTGATTGGTGGTGGTTACTCACTGTGTGAGCAACGGCACGCAACCATCAGGGGAGGGGGAGGAGGAAGAGGGGAGTTGGAGGGGAGGAGGGAAGGGGAGGAGGGGGAGGGGAGGAGGGGAAGGGGAGGAGGAGGGGATTGGTTAGAAAAGATAATATAAGAAGGTTGGGAGAGTGTCCTGGCTCAGCTGTGGTTGCTGGGGGTCGAGGCTCAGGCTCCTGGCTCTCTTCTCTTAATTGTGTACGACCAATTTCATTGATTTCTTGCCTCGTGAACCCCGACATAACTATCCCCCCCCATTGCTGACCTCCAGAGCTGAAGAAATACTTCCTAATATCCCAGAGACTCGTATTATACTTTGATTTGCTGTCGTGTCGCCGTGATCCCTCATCTGCACCTCTCTCAGTGTGTCACTTTCTTCTCTATCAAATTATTTGGGTATCTTGCACGTTCTTGTCGTGTCTCCCCTGGTTCTTCTAAAGTCAAATTCCGACCTTCCCACGAAGGTCAGTAGTCTCACCTCCAGGACCAATGTTAAGTGTGGGCTTTAAGGGACACGTAAGTATCCTGTTGTTTTAGAGGTGTGAGCAAAGCTCACACCTCTACAACAACAATTGTCATCAAAGATTTGTTAAGTTATACCATGAATTAAGGGAAGATCCTGGACTTCACCTTACGAAACAGACAAAGCAAATGCGATAGTAATTATGGACAAGGTAGATTATAGTGGAAAAATGAACATGTTATTAGAAGACTGGGGAACTTATGTGCCTCTTAAGGAGGTGCTGCATACTCAGTGAGAGTTCCAACATGTACCATACATAAGGTTCTCAGTGATTCTTTGTTAGTCTTCCTGAACGCTATTTTCAGGTTTGTTGGTCGTGATGGTGCTGTTGATGCTGGAGTCGTGAAGGCCACCGCAGGTGATATGCTCGTTACTATGTTTACCTCAAGGCCCTTCTCGCTGCTCCACCTTTGTAGCCTGTGTTGCCCTGATAGATCAGGCTGTTGGTGCCCGCCGCCTGCAGTCCAGCATATGCACTACAGCCCGGCTGATCACGAGCTGATCGGGAATTACCAACAGACCCCTGGTCTGTTGGTAATTCCCCTTATGCACGATGAGAGGATGTTGAAGAGTCGTGTTCCCTTTACATTTTCTGAGTTCTCTCTTAGTGTAATCAGTGCGCCTTTGCTCTTCACTGAGGGTATCTTACCAGGTCTCCTGCTTTCATCTGGAATATACTCTTTGTGCAGACTGTAACCAGTTCCTCCAGAATTCTCCTGGTGTATATTGTATCTTTCTCGTCTACGTTCTAAAGTGTGCCAGTCCAGAGATAGATAGTTAGATAGTCTGATAGATAGATAGACATATATATAGAGAGAGAGACAGGTGGGGGAGTTGCGGAAGTGTGTGGGGGGTTAAAGGGGGTGCCCACTTAGGAAAAGAGAGGGTTGGAGGGCAGGTGAGGTGATGGGAGGGGAGGTGAGGGCAGGTGAGGTGATGGGAGGGGAGAATAGGAGGGGTGACTTACTGGTCATGGAGTGATTGTCGGTTATATTGTAATGACCCTGTTACAATAGGAGGTCCATGTGCGTGCGTGAGTGTGTGTGTGTGTGTACTCACCTAGTTGTGGTTGCAGGGGTCGAGTTACAGCTCCTGGCCCAGCCTCTTCACTGGCCGCTATTAGGTCACTCTTCTTGCTCCATGAGCTTTATCATACCTCTCCTTAAAGCTATGTATGGATTCTGCCTCCACTACATCACTTCCCAGACTATTCCACTTCCTGACAACTCTGTGACTGAATAAATACTTCCTAACATCTCTGTGGTTCATCTGAGTCTTCAACTTCCAACTGTGTCCCCTTGTTGCTGTGTCCCATCTCTGGAACATTCTGTCTCTGTCCACCTTGTCAATTCCTCTCAGTATTTTATATGTCGTTATCATATCCCCCCTATCTCTACTGTCCTCCAGTGTGTGTGTATCCTTGCAGACCAGGAGCTGAGACTTGGCTCCTGCAACCTCACACACACGTACACAAGCACACACACACACACACGTACACAAGCACACACACACACACACACACACACACACACCACAAGCACACACACACACACGTACACAAGCACACACACACACACACACACACACACACACACGTACACAAACATCTACACACACACACACACACAAACACACACAACACACACACACACACGCACACACATACACCACACATACGCACACACATACACACACACCACACACATACTTACACACACACACACACACACACACACAAACACACACACACACACACACGCACACACATACACCACACATACGCACACACATACACACACCACACACATACTTACACACACATACACACACACACCTTTTAACGCACACGTGCTCAGGGAACATCAGTAAATACGTACACGTGCGGTCAGAGCCGCGGCACGTGCAAGCGTGTGCTTAGACACGTGCGTGCAAGTGTCAACACGTGTTCATAAACACGTGTGCGTGGCATGTGTGTGAACACATTCATGTGCATATATGAGTATCGTATGTGTACACGTACGTGTATGTGCGGAAAATGTGTACATATACACATGTGTATGTGCGTGTCGCATGTGTACATGTGCACGTGTGTGCGGAAAATGTGTGTGTACATATGTGTACACTGTACTCACCGTACTGATCTCTCAGGGTGTCGAGTCGCAGCTCCTGGACACCAGTCTTAACATTCTATGTTGCCTTGTACCTGGACCATCTATGTCACCTAGCACCTGGATCATCTATGTCACCTAATACCTGGACCATCTATGTTACCTAGCACCTGGACCATCTATGTTACCTAGTACCTGGACCATCTATGTTACCTAGTACCTGGACCATCTATGTTACCTAGTACCTGGACCATCTATGTCACCTAGTACCTGGACCATCTATGTTACCTAGTACCTAGACCATCTATGTTACCTAGTACCTGGACCATCTATGTCACCTAGCACCTGGACCATCTATGTCACCTAGTACATGGACTATCTATGTCACCTAGTACCTGGACTATCTATGTCACCTAGTACCTGGACCGTCTATGTCACCTAGTACCTGGACCATCTATGTTACCTAGTACCTGGGCTATCTATGTTACCTAGTACCTGGACCATCTATGTTACCTAGTACCTGAACTACCTATGTCACCTAATACCTGGACCATCTATGTCACCTAGCACCTGGACCATCTATGTTACCTAGTACCTGGACCATCTATGTTACCTAGTACCTGGACCATCTATGTTACCTTGTATAAGAACCATCTATGTCACCTAGTACCTGGACCATCTATGTTACCTAGTACCTGGACTATCTATGTCACCTAGCACCTGGACCATCTATGTTACCTTGTATAAGGACCATCTATGTCATCTAGTAATTGGACCATCTATGTCACCTAGTACCTGGACCATCTATGTTACCTTGTATAAGGACCATCTATGTCACCTAGTACCTGGACCATCTATGTTACCTAGTACCTGGACCATCTATGTCACCTAGTACCTGGACCACCTATGTTACCGTGTATAAGGACCATCTATGTCACCTAGAACCTCGACCATCTGTGTCACTTAGTACCTGGACCATCTATGTCACCTAGTACCTGGACCATCTATGTCACCTAGTACCTGAACCATCTATGTTACCTTGTATAAGGACCATCTATGTTAGCTTGTATAAGGACCATCTATGTCACCTAGAACCTCGACCATCTATGCCACCTGGTACCTGGATCATCCATGTCACATTGTACCTTGACCATCTATGTTACCTAGTACCTGGACCATCTATGTCACATAGTACCTAGACAATCTATGTTACCTAGTACCTGGACCATCTATGTCACATAGTACCTAGACCATCTATGTTACCTAGTACCTGGATCATCTATGTCACATAGTACCTAGACCATCTAAGTTACCTAGTACCTGGATCATCTATGTCACCTTGTACCAGGACCATCTATGTCACCTGGTACCTGAACCATCTATGCCACTTGGTACCTGGACCATCTATGCCACCTGGTACCTAGACCATATATGTGAACTGATACCTGGACCATCTGTGCCACTTGGTACCTGGACCATCTATATCACCTTTTACCTGGACCGTCTATGTCACCTAGTACCTAGTACACCTAGTACCTAGTACACCTAGTACCCAGTACACCTAGTACACCTTGCAGTGTAAACTTAAGGAAGGTCCTCCTCCAACATGTCAGCTCCTCTGAGTATTTTCTACGCTAAGATCATGTCTCCCTTGTTCTCCTGTCCTCCAGACTCGTCAGGTTCAATTCCTTCTGCCTCTCCTCTCAAAGCTTCTCTCCCAGCTGCACGACAAGTCTGATTGCAAAGCTTTGAAGGTTTTCAAGTTTCTGGAGAAGCTTAATAAGGATATGGATGGGGGATTGCAACTTGTCCTGCCTGACCAAGGCCTGACCTAGGCTGTGTACACAGTACTAAAGGATTCTTTGTTAACATTCCTGAAGGCTTTTCTTAAGATTTGTTAGCCTGTGGTCATATATGAAGAGTGATAAGCACGGTTGTGTTTCAGCTCCTGGTCCGCCCTTTAAATACGTTCATGTATGTGTGTTTTTAATGGGGCGTGTGTGTGTGTGTGTACCTATGCACGTGCAGGTGTGTGGTCGTAGGCAGCGGCGTGTGCGCAAGGGCGTATGTACACTTATTTTTACAGCAAGCCGTCATGAATGCTCCGGAGGTGCACACGTGTGCGTGTGCTGCGCGCACATGTATAATTCATGTGGTGGGCGTCTGTGATTTTGGAGGACAGGTGAGCAACACACACACGACCCTCCTATTGTCCCTCACCCCTCCCCTCACCCTAACCCCTCACCCCTCAGCATCACTCCTCCCCACCCCTCGCCATCACCCCTCCCTATTACACCTCACCATCTGCCCCCACCACCTCCCCTTAATCTGATCAACATCAACTTCTCGTTTAACTATCTCCCAAAGCTCACACATACACTTATATATATATATATATATATATATATATATATATATATATATATATATATATATATATATATATATATATATATATATATAGGATGCAAAGTAACCACATGGGGCGTTGAATTATAGTTCTAGGCCTTTCGTGTTGCAATCAAGACATCAGGAGCTTGCAGTGTTGCAGAAATAGAGCTGGAAATCCAGGAAGATCCGTTCATGGGGAGAACTCTCTGAAGAGAGCTGTTCCACCCACCCATGTTACACCCACCCATGTTACACCCACCCATCTTGCACCCACCCATGTTACACCCACCCATGTTCCACCCACCCATGTTCCACCCACCCATGTTACACCCACCCATGTTACACCCACCCATCTTGCACCCACCCATGTTCCACCCACCCATGTTCCACCCACCCATGTTACACCCACCCATGTTCCACCCACCCATGTTACACCCACCCATGTTACTTCCACCCATGTCACTTCCACCCATGTTACGCCTACCCATATTACACCCACCCATGTTACACCCACCCATGCTACACCCGCCCATGTTACACCCACCCATGTTACTTCCACCCATGTCACTTCCACCAATGTTACACCCACCCATTTCCACCCACCCATGTTACACCCACCCATATTGCACCCCCATGTTATTTCCACCCATGTTACTTCTACCCATGTTACACCCACCCATGTTACACCCACCCATATTACACCCACCCATGTTACTTCCACCCATGTTACACCCACCCATGTTACACCCACCCATGTTCCACCCACCCATGTTGCACCCACCCATGTTACTTCCACTCATGTTACACCCACCCATGTTACACCCACCCATGTTCCACCCATCCATGTTCCACCCACCCATGTTCCACCCACCCATATTACTTCCACCCATGTTACACCCACTCATGTTACACCCACCCATGTTCCACCCATACTTGTTCCACCCACCCACCGATGTTCCACCCACTCGCCCACCTGCCCACCCTACACCCGTTCCACCACCAGCCTGAGATTCAATACCCCACCTGCCTGCACCTACCCCTCCCTCTCCCCTCCCTCTCCCCCCTCTCCTATAACACGCGTCACACACACACTTCCACACTTCAACGGTTCACTTGTTTGTAATCACCGATTTGTGCTTTGCGGGGGGGGAGGTGCTCGGGTCGAGCCTTAGCTCTTGGTCCCCTCCCCTTTTTCACCTGCATCTTACCTATATTTGCACTTCTTCGCGTTCTCCTCTGAGAACGTACGAGAGTACGTTCTGATCATATCTCCCCTGGTTCCTCATTAATGTGGAGTTTCCTCTTAGCACATTGTTCTAGCCTCAGGGACTAATCTTGTTGTGAATCTTAGGACTTTAAGTTGAGTCAACCTGCCTCTAGTACTCTCGTATAGTGAGATATACACACCTCTCAGTGTACATACACAGGTATACACACCTCTCAGTGTACATACACAGGTATACACACCTCTCAGTGTACATACACAGAAATACACACCTCTCAGAGTACATACACAGGTATACACACCTCTCAGAGACATACACAGGTATACACACCTCTCAGTGTACATACACTGATATACACACCTCTCAGTGTACATACACAGGTATACACACCTCTCAGTGTACATACACAGATATACACACCTCGCAGTGTACATACACAAATATACACACTTCTCAGTGTACATACACAGATATACACACCTCGTAGTGTACATACACATATATACACACCTCGCAGTGTACACAGGTATACGAAATAGCCCAGAAGGTTGGAAGAAGTGGATCTGGCAAACAGCAAGTCGAGAGGCGGTGCCAAGAGCTGAGACTCGACCCCTGAAATCACATATAGATGAACACACACACACACACACACACACACACACACAGTTGAATGACAGGGATGTTAGGAAGTATTTCTTCAGTCACAGAGTTGTCAGGAAGTGGAATAGTCTGGGAAGTGATGTAGTGGAGGCAGGATCCATACATAGCTTTAAGAAGAGGTATGATCAAGCTCATGGAGCAGAAAGAGTGACCTAGTAGCAACCAGTGAAGAGGCGGGGCCAGGAGCTGTGACTTGACCAGTGCAACCACATCTAGGTGAGTACACACTGAGTGCACTCTGGCATGACCTGCACATGGACCAGTCAGGCTTTATAGAGTGTCCCACAACCATGTTGTACACGGAGGTATGTACTGTGCTCTGTACAAGTGTCTGTACAAGTGTCTGTACAAGTGTCTGTACAAGTGTCTGTACAAGTGTCTGTACAAGTGTCTGTACAAGTGTCTGTACAAGTGTAGTGATGTGTATAGTGGTCTAGTGTTCTATACAGATTTGTACACTGATCTGAAGGTATGTATAGTTGTGTATACAGAGGTCTAGTAATGTGTATAGATTTTACAGATGTGTATAGAGGTGTCAAACACAATAACACTGGTGTCACGCACACAATAAAAGTGGTGTCACACGCACAAAAACACTGGTGTCACATGAACACAGTAACACTGGTGTCACATGAACACAGTAACACTGGTGTCACATGAACACAGTAACACTGGTGTCACACGCAAAAAAACACTGGTGTCACACGCACAAAAACACTGGTGTCACACGCACAAAAAACACTGGTGTCACACGCACAAAAACACTGGTGTCACATGAACACAGTAACACTGGTGTCACATGAACACAGTAACACTGGTGTCACACGCACAAAAACACTGGTGTCACACGCACAAAAACACTAGTGTCACACGCACAAAAACACTGGTCTCACATGAACAGAGTAACACTGGTGTCACATGAACACAATAACACTGGTGTCACATGAACACAGTAACACTGGTGTCACATAAACACAGTAACACTGGTGTCACACACACAATAACATTAGTGTCACACACACAATAATAACACTGGTGTCATACACACAGTAACATTAGTGTCACACACACAATAACACTGGTGTCATACACACAATAACATTAGTGTCACACACAATAACACTGGTGTCACTCACACAATAACAATGGTGTTACACACACAATAACACTGGTGTCACACACACACAATAACACTGGTGTCAAACACAATAACACTGGTGTCACACACACAATAACACTGGTGTCAAACACAATAACACTGGTGTCACACACACAATAACACTGGTGTTACACACACTAACACTGGTGTCATACAATAACACTAGAGTAACTCACTAACACTGATGTCACACACTAACACTGGTGTCACACAATAACACTGGTGTCATACAATAACACTGGTGTCACACACTAACACTAGTGTCACACACTAACACTGGTGTCACACACTAACACTGGTGTCATACAATAACACTGGTGTCACACACTAACACTGGTGTCACACACTAACACTGGTGTCATACAATAACACTGGTGTCATAAAATAACACTAGTGTCACACACTAACACTGGTGTCATACAATAACACTGGTGTCACACACTAACACTGGTGTCACACACTAACACTGGTGTCACACACTAACACTGGTGTCACACACTAACACTGGTGTCATACAATAACAGTAGTGTCACACACTAACACTGGTGTCATACAATAACACTAGTGTCCCACACTAACACTGGTGTCATACAATAACACTAGTGTCACACACTAACACTGGTGTCAAACAATACACTAGTGTCACACACTAACACTGGTGTCATACAATAACACTAGTGTCACACACTAACACTGGTGTCATACAATAACACTAGTGTCACACACTAACACTGGTGTCATACAATAACACTAGTGTCACACACTAACACTGGTGTCATACAATAACACTAGTGTCACACACTAACACTGGTGTCATACAATAACACTAGTGTCACACAATAACACTGGTGTCATACAATAACACTGGTGTCATCTGAACATAAAAATTCAATAACCCGAATCCAAGGAATAAAAAAATAATATCGTCCCCTCAATACCATCACACAACAATAACTCATTCCAGCTACAGAATACAGCACAATATTTAATGTAATTGTAAATTGTTATTGACACGCCAATTGTACCGTCGCTTCACGTATGTTATAGCATGATTTTGTTTTTTACCTGTCAGCCGGTGCCTGATTTGGTCAATCATCCGGCGAAGATGGATTTACGATTCATGAACTCTTCTAAAGAATGCAGATTTACTGCTGAGACTTCTCGCGTTTTATAGGTCTTGATACGACGCTCAAATACTCACTCTTATTCTTGTTGTGGTTTACAGGGCTTAATACGGTGTCCTACTACTGAAACTTCTTGTTGTGGTTTATAGGGCTTGCGCCGTATCGAACCCTACCACTCAAACGCAAGATGCTGAAGGAAGATATCTATTATAAATTGGATTTGTGTGAGTGTTTTTGTTGTCACAGACGGATTAGTTGGCTATGAACACACTAAAACGGTATTGGATATTATGTTAGGTTATCGTTTTGGAAGTTGTGTGAGTGTGTACTCACCTAGTTGTACTCACCTAGTTGTGGTTGCAGGGGTCGATTCACAGCTCCTGGCCCTGCCTCTTCACTGGCCGCTACTCGGTCACTCTGCCCGCTCCTTGAGCTTTATCATACCTCTCCTTAAAGCTATGTATGGATCCTGCCTCCACTACATCACTTCCCAGACTATTCCACTTCCTGACAACTCTGTGATTGAAGAAATACTTCCTAACATCCCTGTGGTTCATCTGAGTCTTCAACTTCCAACTGTGACCCTTTGTTGCTGTGTCCCATCTCTGGAACATTCTGTCTCTGTCCACCTTGTCGATTCCTCTCAGTATTTTATATGTCGTTATCATATCCCCTCTATCTCTCCTGTCTTCCAGTGTCATCAGGTTGATTTCCCTAAACCTCTCCTCGTAGGACATACCCCTTAGATCCGGGACTAGTCTTGTTGCAAACCTTTCTCTAGTTTCCTTACATGCTTGGCTAGGTGAGGGTTCCAAACTGGCGCTGCATACTCCAATATAGGCCTAACGTACACAGTGTACAGGGTCCTGAATGACTCCTTATTAAGATGTCGGAATGCTGTTCTTAGATTTGCCAGGCGTCCGTATGCTGCAGCAGTTATTTGGTTGATGTGCGCCTCAGGAGATGTGCCCGGTATTATACTCACCCCAAGATCCTTTTCCTTGAGTGAGGTTTGTAGGCTCTGGCCCCCTAGACTGAACTCCGTCTGTGGTCTTCTTTTCCCTTCCCTAATCTTCATGACTTTGCACTTAGTGGGGTTGAATTCCAGGAGCCAGTTGCTGGACCAGGCTTGCAGCCTGTCCAGATCCCTCTGTAGTTCTGCCTGGTCCTCGTCCAATTGAATTCTTCTCATCAACTTCACATCATCTGCAAACAGGGACACTTCGGAGTCTATTCTTTCCGTCATGTCGTTCACAATTACCAGAAACAGCACCGGTCCTAGGACTGACCCCTGTGGAACCCCGCTGGTTACAGGCGCCCACTCTGACACCTCACCACGTACCATGACTCGCTGCTGTCTTCCTGACAGGTATTCCCTGATCCATTGTAGTACCTTCCTTGTTATCCCTGCCTGGTCCTCCAGTTTTTGGAGGATCAGGCAGGGATAACAGGGAATTCACAACAATGGATCAGGGAATACCTGTTAGTTACCATTTTGTCCTAGGCACATGTCGATTAGACACGGCCTGTTGTATGTGTGTGTGTGTGTGTGTGTGTGAGTGTGTGTGTGTGTGTGTGTGTGAGTGTGTGTGTGTGTGTGTGTGTGTGTGTGTGTGTGTGTGTGTGAGTGTGTGTGTGTGTGTGTGTGAGTGTGTGTGTGAGTGTGTGTGTGAGTGTGTGTGTGAGTGTGTATGTGTTTTATTGTGTACACGTGACTAGTTTACTCTGGCAAAGTATCGTCAACCAGTGGCTTTATCCACGCATCACAGAGACAACTGAGGAAGATGTTCAGCAGGAATGTGAAGTAGTCAGTCCCCCAGCCTAGGGATGCTGTCGGTTATCTGAACAATTTATAATAATTCAGTGTTATCTTAAGTTAGTCTGACGAGAAGATTGCTGGTTATCCTTAATTAGTCTGACAAGTTGGTTAATTAGGCGGAGTCATTATGAATGGTATAGAATACTTACAAGTTGATAAGAGACAGCACTCGGGATCTTTCTTCACGAAAGGTTTCGCCTGGGCTGCAGGCTTCTTCACTCGAATACCGAGATGAATCAGTCCTGGAGACATCAGCGTTGGTGGAAGACAAACTGGAGAGGTGGTTGATGTAGTCCCTCCATCAGGCTAGGAGGAAGACAAGTCTCTGAGCCTTCAGTAGAAGCCTACCTAGCATCAATAGACCAGTGTGTTGCATTGCCGACCAGTGTGTTGCAGTGCCAGACCAGTGTGTTGCAGTGCCAGACCACTGTGTTGCAGTGCCAGACCAGTGTGTTGCAGTGCCAGACCACTGTGTTGCAGTGCCAGACCAGTGTGTTGCATTGCCGACCAGTGTGTTGCAGTGCCAGACCAGTGTGTTGCAGTGCCAGACCACTGTGTTGTAGTGCCAGACCAGTGTGTTGCAGTGCCAGACCAGTGTGTTGCAGTGCCAGACCAGTGTGTTGCAGTGCCAGACCAGTGTGTTGCAGTGCCAGACCACTGTGTTGCAGTGCCAGACCAGTGTCTTTGTGAATGGAAGGAGGAAGCTGGCCCCTTGCACAGACTAGTTCTCTCATCTTAGGGAATCTAGATGGGAGGAGGTGTGCTAGGAAAGGTGTACAGCTGAGCTAAATCATATTAGCTGAAGCTGAGGTATTCTCCACTGTCGTGCTGAGGAAGAAATCTATAAGCAATCATTTTAACGACAGCAACATGAATCATGCCCCGTCACCAGCCCTTGATTATACCAGAATGATTGTGGCAATCATCTGCATATTTATTGGGTAATGTTGCCTTTACCATCATAGTTATTATACCTAAAAAAAAGGAATTCCAGAAGAGCAAAGGGAAGGCAAAGCGAGACATGATTACGACATACTAGATACTCAGAGGATTTACCAATGTGGATAATGACTGGAATGCAAGGCGGCACAGAGGCGAGGGCGCAGATGAGCCACAGAGATGTTAGTAAATATTTCTTCATCCCAGAGTGATGAATAAGATGGAATGAGCTGGAGGCAAACAACATCCACAGCTTCACCATCAGGTATACTAGCTTTCTAGAGGCTAGGAACGTATAATGCCAGCGGAAGGCGGTTTAAGAGGCGGGACCAGGAGCTGACACTCGACCCAAGTTGATGAGTACAATATTATATAGAAACCTACCAAACTAGGCCTACTGAAGTCTCCCAGTACAGGCATACACATTAAGTGCGTTTGTTAAAATGGTCGATTTAAAGCTCCTGGTCCCACCTCTTAACTCTGTGACATTTGCTTCATGTTGGCAACGTATGGTGTGTAAGGCCACTGCCAGGGGGACACAGCTAAGGCCACTGCCAGGGAGACACAGATAAGGTCAATGCCAGGGGGACACATCTAAGGCCACTGCCAGGGGGACACAGCTAAGGCCAATGCCAGGGAGACACAGCTAAGGCCAATGCCAGGGGGACACAGCTAAGGCCAATGCCAGGGGAACACAGCTAAGGCCACTGCCAGGGGGACACAGCTAAGGCCAATGCCAGGGGGACATAGCTAAGGCCACTGCCAGGGGGACACAGCTAAGGCCACTGCCAGGGGGACACAGCTAAGGCCAATGCCAGGGGACACAGCTAAGGCCACTGCCAGGGGACACAGCTAAGGCCACTGCCAGGGGGACACAGCTAAGGCCACTGCCAGGGGGACACAGCTAAGGCCAATGCCAGGGGGACAGAGCTAAGGCCACTGCCAGGGGGACACAGCTAAGGCCAATGCCAGGGGGACACAGCTAAGGCCACTGCCAGGGGGACACAGCTAAGGCCACTGCCAGGGGGACACAGCTAAGACCACTGCCAGAGAGACACCGCTAAGGCCACTGCCAGGGAGACACAGATAAGGCCACTGCCAGAGAGACACCGCTAAGGCCACTGCCAGGGGGTCACAGCTAAAGCCACTGCCAGGGGGACACAGCTAAGGCACTGCCAGGGGGACACAGCTACCTTGTCATTGTCACTCTTATATTGAAATAAGGGACGATATACCGCACTCTGCTTAACTATATTTTAATATATAAATCAGAGCTGTGCTAGTCCTCCCCGCCAGCGATTTGACGGCGGAAGCGAGTAGCCGGCTTGACAACTCTGTCACGATACTTTGTCACGATAATTTATCGATACTAAATCTGTGTTGGCTTCCCGTGGCCGCTGATGCTCCTCCCGGATACGCCCGTGTCTCTCATCTGTGCTTTGTGTCTACTGCTCCCTCCCTCCCTCCAGCCGTCCCTCCCTCACATAGTATTCCATTCATCCTGTCCCTCCCTCCCTCCCTCCATTCATACGGCTCGCCACCAACACCTCTTTATTTGTACGTCAGGTAAGTCTCGTGACGCAAGTGTTAATCTGTTGACCTGTTCACTGGCGTCTCTCTAGAGACGTCTTCCACCAGTATAAAGAGTGATTGTCCCTGGACATTGACTGGGGAGTGGAGGACTGGTGTTAGGTAATCGTTAGCGCACTCTCTTTCTCTCTCTCTCTCTCTCTCTCTCTCTCTCTCTCTCTCTCTCTCTCTCTCTCTCTCTCTCTCTCTCTCTCTCTCTCTCTCTCTCTCTCTCTCTCTCTCTCATATATGTATATATATATATATATATATATATATATATATATATATATATATATATATATATATATATATATATATATATATATATATATATATATATATATATATATTACAACGGAAATGTCATATAAGTACAACATTGTAGTTATATAGAATAATAAAATACAGCTTAAGAGTGACTCAGCTTAGACCAGAAATTAACACTTCAAATGAGATTTATTAAGTTAATGATTTCTGAACCTAATTAAACCCCTTAATGTATAATGTAAACAAAGAGTGTTGTGTAAATTACTCAGTAATACACACCAGACTCGGTCTTTAATACTATACCTGAAGTATACCTGGAGAGGGTTTCGGGGGTCAACGCCCCAGCGGCTCAGGTCTGTGACCAGGCCTCATGGTGGATCAGGGCCTGATCAACCAGGCTGTTACTGTTGGCCGCATGTAAACCGACGTATGAACCACAGCCCGGCTGATCAGGTGCCTGTCCAGTGCCCAGCGCCTTCTTGAAGACACTCAGGGGTCTTGAAGACAGCCAGGGGTTTTGAAGACAGCCAGGGGTCTTGAAGAGAGCTAGGGGTCTTGAAGAGAGCCAGGGGTCTTGAAGACAGCCAGGGGTCTTGAAGAGAGCCAGGGGTCTTGAAGAGAGCCAGGGGTCTTGAAGACAGCCAGGGGTCTTGAAGAGAGCCAAGGGTCTTGAAGACAGCCAGGGGTCTTGAAGACAGCCAGGGGTCTTGAAGACAGCCAGGGGTCTTGAAGACAGCCAGGGGTTTTGAAGACATCCAGGGGTCTATTGGTAATCCCCCTCATGTATGCCGGGAGGCAGTTGATACAACAGGTGAAGACTATTATACACACAGGTTTTCCATACGTATTTCATCAGTGGTAACATGACATGTTAAACAATGTTAACTTATTAACAGTGAAAAGTTGAATTGATTTTTTGACAACGCTCAGGTTGTGTACATGTAACACCTCCACCAGGTTAAGGTCTAGTGAGTCCCAGCATTTATTCAAGATTTTAAAGTCTCAGGGGCATTTAATGAGGGATTTAAGGCAAATTATTGGTTACCGAATTTGAGAGTGAGTGAGCGTGAGGCTGGTTCCTGGCACTCACCTGGGTGCTCGCTGGCACTCACCTGGGTGCTCGCTGCTTCTCAGTGGCCACTTTAGTAAGTTGATTTAGGTGCAGGTACACATAAATACAGTTGAATATGATGATTGTAAATACATAATACCGATAAGTTGATAAGTAAGACACATGTGCAGCAGTCAGGTGTCTTTATTCCGAAACTCTTCGCCTACACAGTAGGCTTCTTCAGTCGAGTACAGAGGAAACGTAGTTTTGAGGCGGTCGTATATATATGTCGTGCCGAATAGGAAATACTTGAGATTTTGGCTTAAATAGCAACGCTCTTCTTGCCGAATAAGGCAAGCGAAAATTTGTGTATGTAATAATTTCGCAATCTGAACCTAACGAAAAAAATATATTTCATTGTGTTTGTTCATTATTAAATTATTATAAACTCATCTAAAATATATTTAGTTGGATTAGGCTAAATTAAATTGCGCTTGTTATAATAAGGTTAGGTAAGTTTTTTAAGGTTCTTTCGGTTCTAAATTATTAATTCTTACATTAACATAAATGAAAAAAATATATCTTTAAACGTATAAGAGAATGTTTTTTAGAAAGGGCTTAATTTTAAAAGTGTTCTTGTTATATATATATATATATACGTTTGAGAGGTGTGGTGGGAGCTCAAGACCCCAAGTTCATTGAAGCAGCAGTGCAGTGGGACATCATGGCAGACTCCTCCAGTAGACCAGCTCCTCCCAAAGAGCACAAACAGTCCCACTGGGACAAACCGATCATGGAAAAAATTTCCAACACAATGCTCACCAACGCTTCAGGAAAGGACAAAGCTCGTCTCCTAGCGGTGAGGGCACAACACTCAGGAGATTTCCTTCTTGCTGTTCCCAATTCCTCTCTGGGCACTCGACTCGACCCACAGGCCATTCGGATTGGTGTTGCTCTTCGCCTAGCCGCCCCCATACTCACCGAACATAGGTGTATTTGCGGCAGGGCGACGGCTGATCAATTCGGACTTCATGGTCTAGTGTGTCACACATCAGAAGGAAGTATGCTAGACATGAGGAGGTCAATGACATCATAAAGAAAGCCTCGCCACAGCCCGTTGCCCAGCTCAACGGGAACCCCAAATGCAGAGGTCTGATGGAAGTCAAAAGCGTCCTGATGGAGCCACCATGCTACCCTGGAAGGATGGTAAGCAGATTGCTTGGGACTACACCTGTGCTGCCACATTGGCAGACACCTACCTGCCACACTCCTTAGCCGAAGGGGTGGAGCTGCCAGCCACAGGGAGATCCAGAAGACCCGCAAATATGAAGACCTTCCCTCTTGCTATAACTTCATTCCAATAGGGTCGGAGACCATGGAGCATGGGGCAAGTGTGCTCTAAAGTTTCTCAAGGAGCTGGGTGGAAAACTCATCATAGAAACCAAGGACCACAGGGCGACCAGCTTCCTCTTTCAGAGACTCAGTGTTGCGATCCAGAGGGAAATACCTGCAGTATTCTGGGCACGCGGCCCACTGCCGGGAGTTGGACGAAGTATTTGACATGTAGCTCTGAGTTGTTATCTATGTTGTTTTACTCCCCATTGTATTTTGTATTTTGTCTTGAAATAAAGTTTGTATAAAAAAAAAAAAAGATGGGGTGGTAGGGAAGTGGAATATTCAAATGGCTTCAGAAAGAAATCTAAATATTCTTCCTTGAAGTCTTTTTATCCACTTCTCCGAGGCAATGGGTCCCACAATTGATATATATATATATATATATATATATATATATATATATATATATATATATATATATATATATATAAATATATATATATATACATATGGTCTACATGGTCTTAACTGTTCCAAAACCAAGGGCTGGCATGCAAGACACAATGAAGTCAACGACATCATAAAGAGAACCCTTGCTACAGCTGGATGCCCAGCCGAGAGAGAGCCTCGATCACTAGCAGCCAACAATACCCACAACCCAGCAAACCGCCCCGACGGGATCACCATCTATCCTTGGAAGAATAGCAAGCTCTTAGCATGGGACTATACCTGTGTGTCGACACTGGCTGACACCTACATCCATCACAGTGTCGGGCGACAGGGAGGAGCTGCTGACCACATGGAGGAGTACAAGATCGGCAAGTACAGGGACATAAGCCAACAGTATCAATTTGTCCCAGTGGGATCAGAGACCTTGGGATCATGGGGAAAAAATGCAACACGTTTCCTTAAAGAACTGGTTTCCAGACTCATCGACACCACCAGGGACCCAAGGTCAGCCACTTTCATGTGGCCATCCAGAGGGGAAATGCATGCTGCATACTGGGCTCGCGTCCGACTTCGGAGGAGCTGGAGGAGATTCATAATCTTTGATATATTGTACCATTGTATTCATGTTCATGTTTGTGTTTTATGCCAATGTATTCTGTCTATTAATAAAGCACTTATATAATATATATATAGGGGGTGGTAGGAGAAGAAAATATTCAAACAGCTCCGGGGAGAACCTCGAGTTTTCCCTGAGGTACGTTTATTGTCTTTTCTGAGGATGAGAGTCCCCAGTAAAGTTCTAGAGGTGGTACCTCCTATATTATATATATATATATATATATATATATATATATATATATATATATATATATATATATATATATATATATATATATATATATATATATATATATATAGGAAAGTGCTATGGGAGGGAAAGGAAGTTAGTGACTGAAGAGGTATGGATAATACCATGAATTTCATGGGCGGTGGGCGAGTTGTCTGACGTCTGGGTGTTCTTGTGGGTGGGGGTGACCTGGCATGCTTGCCAGGCGGGGTGGGTTGTGTGGGTGGGCGGGGAGGGTCGTGAGGGTGGGTCGTGAGGGTGGGTCGTGAGGGTGGGAAGTGAGGGGTGGGTCTACTCTGGAGGGTTGGTCTTGAGGAGGGGTCGTTAGGGGTGGGTCGTAAGGGGTGGTTCGTGAGGGTGGGTCCCGAGGGTGGGTCGTGATGGTGGGTGGCTGGTAGTGGTATAGTCTTGCGTCAATATTGGCAGCATCGACCTTCTGGCAACACCAGCTGCCAGCTTCCCACGCTGCCACCACCACACCACCCTAACCTCACCCTTAAATCCCCCTTACACAAGAACCACACTAGCTTGCCACCCTCTCCACCAGACATCCAACAAAATCACGCTATTTGCGCTCTTACCACCCCTTAACGTAAAGACCAAATTTCCATGCAATCTACAGTTTATTCAAACACTCCCAACAGAGCAAAGAGTCTTACGCTTTACGGCAGAGGGACTTAAAGTCGATAGTTCCCTGCCAGGAGGCTGAGAAGGACGTCTCAGCTGACAATTTGAGACAATTTAGTGGTGCACGACGGTAATGGCGGGCGTAAGAGCCGTGGCTTAGCTAGAAAAACTGGCCATTAATATTTGGCCGTGGGTTGCCGGTGCCTTAACAACCTCAGAGCAAGCCAGGGGGGGATGGGTGGGCTGGCTTGGCTTAGTCACATTAGCCCATTTATTATCACCATCTTGGAGTCCCTGGCAGCGTTTTTGTTATTGTTCAGTAGCAGACCTTTGTCTTGCGTTACCTTCGCTAGTTTCGTTGAACGAGAGAAGGGGGAAGGGGGGGAGTGTCTCGTTAGCACTGCGTTAATGAGGCGTGTGGCAATTAACGAGTATCATGGGCAATTGTGTAACTTACCTATGATTGTACTCACCCAATTGTGGTTGCGGGTTTCGAATCACGGCTCCCGGCGTTGTCTCTCATACCTGTATGTGGCTAGTACGAAAAGCCGCATTTTGTAATTTTTATGAATAATAATCATAATATTTTGTAACTGTTGACACTGTGCAGTATGGGACCTTCATAGAAGTGAATTCATGTGAGGGCCGCATCCATTTCCTAGAAGGGCCACATGTGGCCCCTCGGGCCGCAGGTTGGCGACCCCTGCTCTAGAGAGATGATAGCACAATAATATATCAGTATATCAGAAGTCTCTCTCTCTCTCTCTCTCTCTCTCTCTCCCTTATTCTGGTCGAAATGTGTCTGTTCTTAGGCTAGGTCATAACAGTATTACTGTGAGATTTCGCTTATTAACCTCCCACAAGAGGACTCTCAGTTATATACAAGATATGCAACTAAATACAATAATCCCCCCCCTCGCTGGTCAGGTCCACGGGAGGGTGTCAGGGCTCCCCCCTCGCTGGTCAGGTCCACGGGAGGGTGTCAGGCTCTCCCCTCGCTGGTCAGGTCCACGGGAGGGTGTCAGGCTCCTCCCTCGCTGGTCAGGTCCACGGGAGGGTGTCAGGGCTCCCCCTCGCTGGTCAGGTCCACGGGAGGGTGTCAGGGCTCCTCCCCTCGCTGGTCAGGTCCACGGGAGGGTGTCAGGGCTCCCCCTCGCTGGTCAGGTACACGGGGAGGGTGTCAGGGCTCCCCCCCTCGCTGGTCAGGTCCACGGGGAGGGTGTCAGGGCTCCGGACTCATTGTGTTGAAATCTGAAATGAATTCCGTATAGACAGGTCAGGTTAGGTAAGGTTTGTTAGGAAACATGACAAGTGTTTCCTGAACGCGGGTCTCAGATGATGACCCGCCGTTGGTGCCATAGCAGAGACCTGACCAGCCAGTGGTGGCTGCCATGATCTTTCCATGACCATGGCACTCATGACCATGGTCTTGGGAAGACCATGGCAGTCACCAGTGGTGGCAGCCATGGTCTCTGGAAGACAAGCTAGACGCACACCTGTCCTACACTGACTCTGCTAAAGCCCCTTGGAAAGTGTGAGCGCCGGGTAGTTGCGCAGAAAATGCGGGCGAAGGGAATAAGTGGTATCTTTATTGTTGAAACGTTTCGCCTACAGAGTAGGCGTCTTCAGTCCAGTACAGAAATGTTGGCGGAAACAGTAGAGATGTGAAGACGATGTCATCAGTTCATCAGCCTTGAAGACGTAGTGTTGAGGTGGTCAGTCCCTCAGCCTGGAGAAGAATTTTGTTCCATAGTCTGGAACAATGTGACATCGTCCTCACATCTCCACTGCTTCAGCTCAGTCTTCTGTACTCGACTGAAGAAGTCTACTGTGTAAACGAAACGTTTCAACAGTAAAGATACCTAACTGACGCACAAGTGTCTTGATCATCAACAAGGAGTAATAGCAAACACAGAAGAAATTGGCGGCTGCTACGGTGACGTGTGGTGTTCCTCAAGGCAAGGTGCTCTCCCTACTCCTCTTTCTCATTCTTATACCTAACACAAAGACATAAACCACAACACTGTATTATCTTCGCAGATGATATTAGAATCTGCACGAGAGTGTCATCCACAGAAGACACAGTGAGCCTCCAAGCTGTTATCCACAGAAGACACAGTGAGCCTCCAAGCTGTTATCCACAGAAGACACAGTGAGCCTCCAAGCTGTTATCCACAGAAGATACAGTGAGCCTCCAAGCTGTCATCCACAGAAGACACAGTGAGCCTCCAAGCTGTTATCCACAGAAGACACAGTGAGCCTCCAAGCTGTCATCCACAGAAGACACAGTGAGCCTCCAAGCTGTTATAAACAGTCTTGTAGTGGGTTACTGACAACAATATGATGTTCAATAGGGGGCAAATTTCAGTTATTATGTTATGGAATAATGGAGGAAATAAAAACAAGATCTGAGCACAAGACAAACACAAGACATTTAGAGCGTAAGCTGTTGGCACCACAGCCTGGCTCATCAGGGACTGTTTTAAGGAATCTGTGGAGTTCCCTCTTCAGCATCAGAGGTAAAACACGCCAATAAGTATGTGTGAATAAGACATTAAAAAATTTATGATATTTACCGAGAAGAGGTTTTGTGAATGTCTAAGTTTTATATAGTTCCCTCTTAAAGACAGCCGGGGGTTAGTAAGCCCCTCATGAATGAAGGGAGGATGTTGGAGAGTCGTGGTTCCTTTACACTTACTGTGTTCCCTCAGCGTACTCATCGCTTTCCTGTTTTTCACCAGAGGGATCCTGCACTGTCTGCCAAGTCTCTTGATGTCACCTGTAGGGATTTCGGTGTGTAGATCTGGGACCAGCCCCTCCAGAATCTTCCAGGTGTAGATTATGATGTATCTTTCTCGCCTACATTCTAGGGAGTACAGTTCAAGGGACTTCAGGTGCTTGACGCTGAAGGTTCTCAGTGCATTATCCAGTTCTGCAATTTCGCCTGTCTTGAAGGAAGCCGCTAGTACACACCAGTATTCCAGCCTAGAAAGAGCGAGTGACGAAGAGTGTCATCACTGGCTTGTTATCTCTTGTTTTGAAGGTTCTAGTTATCCAACTTATAATTTTCTTTGCAGTTGCTATAACAACATTGTTATTTCTTTGAATGTGAGATCTTCTGTCATTATGACTCCCAGGTCTCTCCATAATTAATACCAGTGTTCCAGAATTTGTGACAATGTTTCATAATTTGTACCAGTGTTCCAGAAGTTATATCAGTGTTCCGTCTCGAAACTGTTACTAGTTCAGTCACAAAAGAAAGAGCTAAACCCATACGAGTTACCCTGAAGGAAGGAAGGCAGGGGATAAACAACAAAATCCCACCTCCACGTCTTTGTCGGCTCACAACCGAAGGCCTGAGGGCCGATCCCAGAGCGGGTGGGGAGGCGGGATGACTCCTGACACCTGCTGTACCCTCTTCACCTGTTGCCTCATTTACTAGTAATTTCAAGTCACTTTTCCACCATACAGAAACTAATCACCGTTGTCTCAAGAATCCTCTGTAACCTTACACCAAGACACTCCTTAATATGTCATGTATGTATCACTGTTGATGTGTATAGCAAGGTCTCTCGCTCCTCCAGTCTCTGTGTCTCTCGCTCCTCCAGTCTCTGTGTCTCTCGCTCCTCCAGTCTCTGTCTCTCGCTCCTCCAGTCTCTGTGTCTCTCGCTCCTCCAGTCTCTCTGTCTCTCACTCCTCCAGTCTCTGTGTCTCGCTCCTCCAGTCTCTCTGTCTCTCGCTCCTCCAGTCTCTGTGTCTCTCGCTCCTCCAGTCTCTGTGTCTCTCGCTCCTCCAGTCTCTGTGTCTCTCGCTCCTCCAGTCTCTGTGTCTCTCGCTCCTCCAGTCTCTGTGTCTCTCGCTCCTCCAGTCTCTGTGTCTCTCGCTCCTCCAGTCTCTCTGTCTCTCGCTCCTCCAGTCTCTGTGTCTCTCGCTCCTCCAGTCTCTCTGTCTCTCGCTCCTCCAGACTTGTGTCTCTCGCTCCTCCAGTCTCTGTGTCTCGCTCCTCCAGTCTCTGTGTCCCTAGCTCCTCCAGTATCTGTGTCTCTCGCTCCTCCAGACTGTGTCTCTCGCTCCTCCAGTCTCTGTGTCTCGCTCCTCCAGTCTCTGTCTCTCGCTCCTCCAGTCTCTGTGTCTCGCTCCTCCAGTCTCTGTCTCTCGCTCCTCCAGTCTCTGTGTCTCTTGCTCCTCCAGTCTCTGTGTCTCTCGCTCATCCAGTCTCTGTGTCTCTCGCTCATCCAGTCTCTGTGTCTCTCGCTCCTCCAGTCTCTGTATCTCTCGCTCCTCCAGTCTCTGTCCCTCGCTCCTCCAGTCTCTGTGTCTCTCGCTCCTCCAGTCTCTGTGTCTCTCGCTCCTCCAGTCTCTGTGTCTCTCGCTCCTCCAGTCTCTCTGTCTCTCGCTCCTCCAGTCTCTGTGTCTCTCGCTCCTCCAGTCTCTCTGTCTCTCGCTCCTCCAGACTTGTGTCTCTCGCTCCTCCAGTCTCTGTGTCTCGCTCCTCCAGTCTCTGTGTCCCTAGCTCCTCCAGTATCTGTGTCTCTCGCTCCTCCAGACTGTGTCTCTCGCTCCTCCAGTCTCTGTGTCTCGCTCCTCCAGTCTCTGTCTCTCGCTCCTCCAGTCTCTGTGTCTCGCTCCTCCAGTCTCTGTCTCTCGCTCCTCCAGTCTCTGTGTCTCTTGCTCCTCCAGTCTCTGTGTCTCTCGCTCCTCCAGTCTCTGTGTCTCTCGCTCATCCAGTCTCTGTGTCTCTCGCTCCTCCAGTCTCTGTGTCTCTCACTCCTCCAGTCTCTGTGTCTCTCGCTCCTCCAGTCTCTCGCTCATCCAGTCTCTGTGTCTCTCGCTCATCCAGTCTCTGTGTCTCTCGCTCCTCCAGTCTCTGTGTCTCTCGCTCCTCCAGTCTCTGTGTCTCTCGCTCATCCAGTCTCTGTGTCTCTCGCTCATCCAGTCTCTGTGTCTCTCGCTCATCCAGTCTCTGTGTCTCTCGCTCCTCCAGTCTCTGTGTCTCTCGCTCCTCCAGTCTCTGTGTCTCTCGCTCATCCAGTCTCTGTGTCTCTCGCTCCTCCAGTCTCTGTGTCTCTCACTCCTCCAGTCTCTGTGTCTCTCGCTCCTCCAGTCTCTGTGTCTCTCGCTCCTCCAGTCTCTGTGTCTCTCGCTCATCCAGTCTATGTGTCTCTCGCTCCTCCAGTCTCTGTGTCTCTCGCTCCTCCAGTCTCTGTGTCTCTCGCTCATCCAGTCTCTGTGTCTCTCGCTCCTCCAGTCTCTGTGTCTCTCGCTCCTCCAGTCTCTCTGTCTCTCACTCCTCCAGTCTCTGTGTCTCTCGCTCCTCCAGTCTCTGTGTCTCTCGCTCATCCAGTCTCTGTGTCTCTCGCTCCTCCAGTCTCTGTGTCTCTCGCTCCTCCAGTCTCTGTGTCTCTCGCTCCTCCAGTCTCTGTGTCTCTCGCTCCTCCAGTCTCTGTGTCTCTCGCTCCTCCAGTCTCTCTGTCTCTCACTCCTCCAGTCTCTGTGTCTCTCGCTCCTCCAGTCTCTGTGTCTCTCGCTCCTCCAGTCTCTGTGTCTTGCTGTGTGAGTTATGATGTTATTATCTTGTTCTTGTCCTCACTGAAGATTACACTACTCTCCCCTGACCTCCCTGACTGCCTGCCCAGTCATCTCTCCCTAAATCAGGGAAAGGGTGGGGTTAGAACCCATGGTAATTAAGTCCTCAAACTCACAGGCCAGTGCGTTAACCACTCGACCAACTGACTCCAATAAGATTCATCCAACAAGGTATAATTGTGTACACCCTAGGAATGTTAACATGGGCCACCACTGTAACCACAAAGGCAGGTTTTTACGGACGAATCCCAGAGGAGCCACGCAGAGTGGCTCCTCTGGGATTCGTCCGTAAAAACCTGCCTTTGTTTGCAATCCTCTAATTACGATTTCGTTAATCGCCTCTCCACACTGTAAATCTCTCACGGATTCAGTTATATCGCCGTAATATCGCATCATCTACAAACTTTACCATTTTTTGGCTGTTAGTCCCAATTCTAGATAGCTTAGGAATATATAAAACAAGACTGGACCAAGACCCGACCCATGAGGGACCCCACTCGTCACGCTTCACCAGTCATACACTCAGACGTTTAAAACAACTCTGTGTTTCTTGTCAGTGAATTAACCAGTAATCCAGGAGACTTTTAAGTAGCAAGCTCCGATGTTGTGCTCAGTTGAGTACCTACGAGTCGAGGCACACTACAGTCGTAAGGGACTTTGTAATTCTAAGTGTCGTAAAACAGGTTGAAATCTCCACTACGTCTGGTAGACAGGAGACAATCTCAGGGCGAGAACCACGTTCGTCATGTCTTACTTGATTATAACTTTCAAGAAAGGTAACGATGTTGTTCCTCATCTCCCCGGAGGGGGAGAGAGAGAGAGAGAGAAAGGGGGAAGGGAGAGTAGGGGAGGGGAAAGAAAGGAGGGGGTACAATGACAGTCATGGAACACATCAAATATTCATTAGCGGCGTCACGGGTCGTTGAGGATTGTACCAGGTGTCGTTGTTCATTGTCAGAGTCAACACAGGTGAGAACCCTCACACTTGTCACCACCCTTACTCACTTACCTCACTCACTCACTCACCTCACTCACTCACTCACTCACCTCACTCACTCACTCACTCACTCACTCACCTCACTCAGTCACTCACTCCGTCACCTCACTTAGTACTAACTCACAACTGACCCACAATACTGTGTCTGGAATAATTCTCAACTGACCCACAATTTAGCGAGACCACAGACCAGGTTTCGGTCCTTCCCAGACCGTTATCATTCCACAAGGCAGGTCAGGTCAGGTCAGGACAGGCTAGATCACATCTATTGCCATTCTACTTTCTACTAGACGTACTAACTAGCCTCACTAGGATCAGATAGTTTTCTAGTTTATGGTGGTGTTCTTTCGTACTATTGCTATCTATTTTATATTGTCTGCCCTTGCGAACTTTGTCTATAAGTATCTCGTATGTTGTGGTCATGTCTCCTCTTGTTCTACAATCAGGGACTCTTGAGTAGCTTTTAATATCAGAACGCTTACCGGGCGTCTCCAGCACGCCAGAACTGTCTTCAGACGTAAGTAAAATTCCACAACTGTCTACATACTTAATAAGACGCCAAAATTATATACAAGCGTCAATAAGACGCCAACAATACCTTCAGACGTCTATAAAGCGTCACAATTGTCTCCCAACGTCATCAAGACTCCAGAAGTTCTTCAGACGTCAACAAGACACCTGAGCTGTCTCCAGACATCAGTAAGACGCCACAAATTTCTTCAGACGTCGGTAAGACTCCTGAAGTGTCTCCAGACGTCAGTAAGACGCCAAAACTCTCTCTCCATAAGACAATAAGACGCCACAACTCTCCAGACATCAATATGACGCTAGAACTGTCTACAGACGTTAATAAGACGACAGAACTGCCTCCAGACCTCAGACAGCTTCAACGAGATCGTCAATATCAGTCATCAGCCGCTAGAGCTCCCAGGAGATTAGATCAAGAGAGCCAGGCGGTCAGGCAGCAGCTGCTGCCCAAGCAACACACCTTCCCTTCAGTGTTCTCTCCTCCCCCGTGGCTCTGGCACCTTCCCAGGCACCCAGTGCCTTCACCTCAGACTCCTCAGCCTCACCAGGATTCAACCTAGCATCTTCTAGCTGCGCCTGGAACTTCTTAGCTGCGCCTGGAACCTCTTAGCTGCGCCTGGTACCTCCTAGCTGCACGGAGACTCCTCTTGGCATTATTCCTGGTATCTTCTAGGTTACACTGGCATCTTTTAGAAATCTCTATCCCCCCCCTGACACTTCTCTAGCAGTATTTTCTACCCTCTCTCAGGTTCCTATAAGCACTTTCTGCTGTTATCCTACCTCAGTTCGTTTACAGAATAAGAGTCCTTCATTCCATCCCTGTGTTGTCAGAGGCGGGCAGACAGCACAGCTCAGGTGACCTTAATGATGGCGTCCCATCCTTCAGAGTCTAAACATTTTGTGTGTTAATATATAGTTTTACGCCTCATGTCTATGTATTTTTTTTTCAAAATTGGTTCAGTTATGAACAAAAAGACACAATGCCGTGACTAAACGAATACATAAATACCCCACACACAGGAGAGAGAGAAAAGCTGTGACGACGTTTCGGTCTGACTTGGGCCGTTTACAAGTCACACTGAGAGACGAGAGTGAGGGAGCCAGTATATATAGGCGAGGAGGACAGGGGCGGGACCAAGAGAGGAGGTAGTAGTAGAAGTGGTAGTGGCAGTAGACAGTAGGGGGAGTAGTTTTTGCCACAAGAGATAGAAAGGGGAGAGAAAGGAGACAATAGTAGTAGTAGTAGAAAAGGTAGAAGGTAGAAGCGGAAATAGTGACCCTCAGTTTCCCTCTTGAATTCCTCGTCTGAAATTTTCACTCTTCTCGCTAATTCTTCTCTGGTCTTGCCCAACCTATTCCGTTTTCTAAACTCTGTCTTCTTCTAATTCTAAACGGATCTTTCTATCCTCCCACAACTCTCTATCCTTAGAATCTACTGTTCTCTGCCTTCCCTATATTCCAGTCTTCGTAATTCAACAATTCTCCTGTCTTTCAGAAACTTACTTGAAAAACTTACCTTCGTAGTTCTTCCTCTCTCCCTATTCAGAACACTCTTGACTTGACCTCATTCTTTCCTCTCTCCTACCTCTTCTCCTTTCCTCTCTCCCTACCTCTTCTCCTTTCCTATTTTTCCTTATTTCTTTTTCTGCCCAGTGTGTTCTATCATTCATTCCCCCCCTCCCCCGTGTTTTTGGTCCTACCCCTTGTAGGTCCTTAGCTCTCATGCAGTGCTCCTTGTAGGTCCTTAGCTCTCCTGCAGTGTTCCTTGTAGGTCCTTAGCTCTCCTGCAGTGCTCCTTGTAGGTCCTTAGCTCTCCTGCAGTGCTCCTTGTAGGTCCTTAGCTCTCCTGCAGTGCTCCTTGTAGGTCCTTAGCTCTCATGCAGTGCTCCTTGTAGGTCCTTAGCTCTCCTGCAGTGCTCCTTGTAGGTCCTTAGCTCTCCTGCAGTGCTCCTTGTAGGTCCTTAGCTCTCATGCAGTGCTCCTTGTAGGTCCTTAGCTCTCATGCAGTGCTACTTTTTCTTGTTCTTAGACTGACTCCAATTCTACTTATACTACGTCTACCATTCCTTTACTACTATTACTGCTTCTACCTTTTCTACTACTATTACTATTGTCTTTTTTCTCTCCCCTTTCTATCTCTTGTGGCAAAAACTACTTCCGCTACTTTCTACTACCACTTCTACTTCCACTACAGCATTACCTCTACTTCTTTTTCTTCCTCTCTTGGTCCCGTCCCTGTCCTCCTCGCCTATATATACTGGCTCCCTCACTCTCGTCTGTCAGTGTGAATTTTAAAGAGTCTAAGTCGGACCGAAACGTCGTTATAAGCTTTTCTCTCTTCTATGTGCGGGTTATTTGTGCATTGTTCAGTTATAGTTGTTTACCCCTGTCCACCAGCTGTCTGTCTGCTATATTCTTTGATTTTCTAAGCTATTTTGTTGCTTAGTATTGATCCACAATCGAGTAGTGACCCCGTGTCATGGTTGTTGTGGATGTCCGACACGTGGTTTGACCTGGATTGACGCGTGGTTTGACCCTATGCCAGCAGATGGAGCGTGGAGAGGCAGCGTGTCGTGTGTGCGGTGACAAGGCTTCGGGGAAGCACTACGGTGTTCCTTCGTGTGATGGCTGCCGAGGCTTCTTCAAGAGGTCCATCAGACGTTACCGTAACAAGTGAGTCTCACTCTTGCTGTTACACCTGCTGTTACTACTATTAATACGACAATTATTATTGTTACTACTTCTACTACTACTACTACCACAGCAATTACTACTACTACTACAATTACTACTACTACTAATAGTACGACCACCACAATTACGACTATTACAATTACTGCTACTACTATTACAATTAATATTATTACTACTACCACTAATACTAGCACCATACTTACAACTACCACCACCTCTACAACTATTACGACTATCACTACTACCACCTCTACTCCCTCAGGACTCTGGACTACGTGTGTAAGGAAGCTGGCACTTGTGTGGTAGACGTCACCAGGAGGAACCAGTGCCAGGCCTGTCGCTTCAAGAAGTGTCTAGATGTCAACATGAAGAAAGATGGTAAGTGGCACTCTGACGTCACTAGGAAGATGGTAAGTGGCACTCTGACGTCACTAGGAAGATGGTAAGTGGCACTCTGACGTCACTAGGAAGATAGTAAGTGGCACTCTGACGTCACTAAGAAGATGGTAAGTGGCACTCTGACGACACTATGAAGATGGTAAGCGGCACTCTGTAGAATCTATCTGAAAACAACAAAAAATAAAATAATTATAATAATAATGCTATTGGAGCACTCTCTGCTCTTACACTAGTCTTGAAGACAACACTCCCTGGGAGTAGGTATACACAACATGTGTATGGAGGGTTGTATGTTGGTGCCACATACTCACCTTAACACTCATTAACATGACAATAGCTGTCACTAACATATGTGTGTGTGTGTGTGTGTCTGTGTATACTCATCTAATTATACTCACCTAATTGTAGTTGCAGGGGTCGAGTCATAGCTCCTGGCCTCGCCTCTTCATTGGCCGCCACTAGATCCACACTCTCCCTGCTCCATGAGCTTTATCATATATTTTCTCAAAGCTATGTATGGTACCTGTCTTCACTACGTTACTTTCCAGACTATTCCACTTCCAGACAACTCTATGACTGAAGAAATACTTCCAAACACCCCTGTGACTTCCAATTGTGACCCCTAGTTGCTGTGTCCCATCTCTGAATCATTCTGTCCCTATCCACCTTGTCAATTCCTATCACTAGTTTATATATCGGTATCATTTTCTTCCCTATCTCTCCTGTCCTCCAGTGTCGCCAGGTAGATTTTCCTTAATATCTCCTCGTAGGATTCATTACTAAGGTGTTGGAATGCTATTCTTAGGTTTGCCAGTCGCCCATATGCTGCAGCAGTTATTTGGTTGATGTGCGCCTCAGTAGATTTGTTCGGTATTATATTCGCCTCAAGATCCTTTTCCTTGAGTGAGGTTTGCAGTCTTTGGTCCCCTAGCTTGTACTCTGTCTGCGGTCTTCTTTGACCTTCCCCAGTGTTCTTGACTTTGCACTTGGTGGGGTTAAACTCCAGGAGCCAGTTGCTGGACCAGGCTTACATACAGCCTATCCAGATCCCTTTGTAGTCCTACCTGATCCTCATTCGAGTGAATTCTTCCCATTAACTTCACATCGTCTGCAAACAGGGACACCTCTGAATCTGTCCCTTCCGACATGTCATTAACATATACTAGACACATCACCGGTCCTAGAACTGACCCTTGTGGAACCCCTCTCGTCACAGGCGCCCACTCTGACATCTCGTCACCTACCATGACTCATTGTTGCCTTCTTGTCAGGCATTCTCTGATCCATTGCAGTGCCTTTCCTGTTATACCATCCTGCTCCTCAAGTTTTTGCTCTAATCTCTTGTGTGGAACTGTGTGGAAGGCCTTCTTACAGTCCAAGAAAAGCAATCTACTCACCCCTCTCTCTCTTTTGTCTTACTTCCATCACCTTTCAGTAAAACTCCAGTAGGTTTGCGACACAGGATTTCCTTTCCCTGAAACCGTGCTGGTTGTCGTGTATACCTCTCTAGGTGGTCCACCACTCTTCTCCTGATAATCTTCTCCATGACTTTGCATACTATACATGTCAGTGACACTGGTCTGTAGTTCAGTGCTGCTTGTCTGTCTCTTTTCTTAAAAATTGGGACTACATTTGCTGTCTTCCATACCTCAGGTAGTCGCCCTGTTTTGATAGATGTGATGAAGATTGTTGTTAGTGGCACACACAGTGCCTTTGCTCCCTCTCTCAGGACCTACGGAGAGATATTGTCTGGTCCCACTACCTTTGAGGTATCTAGTTCACTCAGCAGCCTCTTCACCTCTTCCTCAGTCATTTATATTGTGTCTCCTCTGTAAATACTTCCTTAAATCTCGTGTTGAGCTTTTCACATAATTATCGGTCGTTTCTTATGATCTTCCCTCCTTCCTTCCTCAGCCTGATTACCTGGTCTTTGACTGTTGTTTTCCTCCTGATGGGGCTGTACAACAGCTTTGAGTCAGATTTCGCTTTCGATGCAATGTCGTTTTCGTATTGCCGCTGGGCCTACCTCCTTATCTGTGCATATTCGTTTCTGGCTCTTCGAGTAATCTCCTTATTTTCCTGGGTCCTTTGTCTTTTATACATTTTCCATTCTCTAGCGCACATAGTTTCGGTCTCTCTACACCTTTGGGTGAACCAAGGGCTCATTCTGGTCATCCCATTATTTCTGTTAACCTTGGATACGAACCTCTCCTCTGACTCCTTGCATTTTGTTGTCACGTAGTCCATTATTTCATTTACTGTGTGTATGTACTCACCTAGTTGTACTCACCTAGTTGTGGTTGCAGGGGTCGATTCACAGCTCCTGGTCCCGCCTCTTCACTGGCCGTTACTCGGTCACTCTACCCGCTCCATGAGCTTTATCATACCTCTCCTTAAAACTATGTATGGATCCTGCCTCCACTACATCACTTCCCAGACTATTCCACTTTCTGACAACTCTGTGACTAAAGAAATACTTCCTAACATCCCTGTGGTTAATCTGAGTCTTCAACTTCCAACTGTGACCCCTTGTTGCTGTGTCCCACTTCTGAAACATTCTGTCTCTGTTCACCTTGTCTATTCCTCTCAGTATTTTATATGTCGTTATCATATCCCCTCTATCTCTTCTGTCTTCCAGTGTCGTCAGGTCGATTTCCCGTAACCTCTCCTCGTAGGACATACCCCTTAGCTCCGGGAC
>WNWK01004281.1:0-30000 GCA_009830355.1 Cherax destructor | reverse complement strand
AGTGTAAACACCGCCACTAACAGTGTAAACACTGTCACCAACAGTGTAAACACCGCCACCAACAGTGTAAACACTGCCACCAACAATAAACACTGCTACCAACAATAGTGTTAACACTCACCAAAGTGTAACACTTCACCAACAGTGTAAACACTGTCACCAACATAAACACTGCCACCAACAATAGTGTAACACTGCCACCAACAGGAAACACTGCACCAAAGGTAACACTGCACCAACAGTGTAAACACTATCACCAACAGTGTAAACCACCAACAGTGTAACACATACCAACAGTGTAAACACTATCACCAACAGTGTAAACACTGCCACCAACAATAGCGTTAACACTGCCACCAACAATAAACACTGCCACCAACAATAAACACTGCCACCAACAATAGTGTTAACACTGCCACCAACAATAAACACTGCCACCAACAATAGCGTTAACACTGCCACCAACAATAAACACTGCCACCAACAATAGTGTTAACACTGCCACCAACAATAGTGTTAACACTGCCACCAACAATAGTGCTAACACTGCCACCAACAATAGTGCTAACACTGCCACCAACAATAGAGAAAACACTGCCACCAGCAATAGCGTTAACACTGCCACCAACAATAGTGTTAACACTGCCACCAACAATAGTGTTAACACTGCCAACAACAACAGAGAAAACACTGCCACCAGCAATAGCGTTAACACTGCCACCAACAATAGTGTAAACACTGCCACCAACAATAGTATTAACACTGCCACCAACAATAGTGTTAAATAGTGTTAACACTGCCAACATTCCGACAGATAAGTCAGAGTCCGCCCACACCCCGCCCACGGCCGCCTCTGCGCCCACACCATCACCAGCCAGCACGCCCACGTCGTCTTCTTCCACGCCCACCCCGCCCACCACCACCGCCCACACTTCAGCAGCACCGCCCATAACCGTTGACCCGGGAGCCCTGGTTATCACCCCAACAGACAACGTCTACGAGAACGCTGCTAAGCTCCTGTTTCTTGGCGTGAAGTGGGCGAGGTCCATCCCTTCCTTCATGCAGGTGGGTTGTTAGTGCCTTCCTTCATGCAGGTGGGTTGTTAGTGCCTTCATGCAGGTGGGTTGTTAGTGCCTTCCTTCATGCAGGTGGGTTGTTAGTGCCTTCCTTCATGCAGGTGGGTTGTTAGTGCCTTCCTTCATGCAGGTGGGTTGTTAGTGCCTTCCTTCATGCAGGTGGGTTGTTAGTGCCTTCCTTCATGCAGGTGGGTTGTTAGTGCCTTCCTTCATGCAGGTGGGTTGTTAGTGCCTTCATGCAGGTGGGTTGTTAGTGCCTTCATGCAGGTGGGTTGTTGCAGTGTTCCTTCATGCAGGTGGGTTGTTAGTGCCTTCATGCAGGTGGGTTCTTAGTGCCTTCATGCAGGTGGGTTGTTAGTGCCTTCATGCAGGTGGGTTGTTAGTGCCTTCATGCAGGTGGGTTGTTAGTGCCTTCATGCAGGTGGGTTGTTAGTGCCTTCATGCAGGTGGGATGTTAGTGCCTTCCTTCATGCAGGTGGGTTGTTACTGCCTTCATGCAGGTGGGTTGTTACTACCTTCATGCAGGTGGGTTGTTACTTCCTTCATGCAGGTGGGTTGTTACTTCCTTCATGCAGGTGGGTTGTTACTGCCTTCATGCAGGTGGGTTGTTACTACCTTCATGCAGGTGGGTTGTTACTACCTTCATGCAGGTGGGTTGTTACTACCTTCATGCAGGTGGGTTGTTACTGCCTTCATGCAAGTGGGTTGTTACTACCTTCATGCAGGTGGGTTGTTACTGCCTTCATGCAGGTGGGTTGTTACTACCTTCATGCAGGTGGGTTGTTACTTCCTTCATGCAGGTGGGTTGTTACTACCTTCATGCAGGTGGGTTGTTACTACCTTCATGCAGGTGGGTTGTTACTTCCTTCATGCAGGTGGGTTGTTACTACCTTCATGCAGGTGGGTTGTTACTACCTTCATGCAGGTGGGTTGTTACTTCCTTCATGCAGGTGGGTTGTTACTGCCTTCATGCAGGTGGGTTGTTACTTCCTTCATGCAGGTGGGTTGTTACTACCTTCATGCAGGTGGGTTGTTACTACCTTCATGCAGGTGGGTTGTTACTTAATAATGCTCACAACAGGGCGAAACGTTGCTTATTTGTGGTTGCAGGGGCCGAGTCACAGCTCCTGGCCCCGCCTCTTCGTTGACTGTTCCACTTCCTGACAACTGAAGAAATACTTCCTAACATCCCTATGACTCATCTGAGTTTTGAACTTCCAACTGTGACCCCTTGTTGCTGTGTCCCATCTCTGGAACATCCTGTCTCTGTCCACCTTGTCAATTCCTCTCAGTATTTTATATGTTATCATGTCCTCCCTATCCCTCCTGTTCTTAACCTCTCCTCGTAGGACATTCCCCTTAGCTCTGGGACTAGTCTTGTTGCAAACCTTTGCACTTTCTCTAATTTCTTGACGTGCTTGGCTAGGTGTGGGTTCCAAACTGGTGCTGCATACTCCAGTATGGGCCTGACCTACACAGTGTACAGGGTGTTGAACGATTCCTTACTGAGGTATCGGTAAGATATTCTTAGGTTTGTCCGTGTGTGTACTCACCTAATTGTGGTTTCAGGGTTCGAATAATAGCTCCTGGCCCCCCTCTTTACTGGTCGCTACTTGGTCACTCTCTCCCTGCTCAATGAGCTTTATCATACTTTTTCTTAAAGCTTTGTATGGATCCTGCCTCCACTATGTCACTTTCCAGGATATTCCACTTCCTGACAACTCTATAATTGAAGAAATACTTCCTAACATCCCCGGAGTCTTCAACTTCCAACTGTGACCCCTTGTTGCTGTGTCCCATCTCTGAAACATACTGTCTCTGTCCACCTTGTCCATTCTTCTCAGTATTTTATACGTCGTTATCATGTCCTCCCTATCCCTCCTGTCCTGTGTGTGTGTGGGAGTGTGTATGTATGTGTGTGTATGTGTATATTTGTGTGTGTATGTATTCACCTAGTTGTGGTTGCAGGGTCGAGTCATAGCTCCTGGCCCCGAGTCATAGCTCCTGTGTGTATGTATGTGTGTGTGTACTCAACTAATTGTGGTTGCAGGGGTCGAGACTCAGCTCCTGTGTGTGTGTGTGTGTGTGTGTGTGTGTGTGTACTCACCTAATTGTACTCACCTAATTGTGGTTGCAGGGGCGAGACTCAGCTCCTGGCCCCGCCTCTTCGCTGTCTGCTACTGGGTCTCTGCTCTCCCTGCTCCATGAGCTTTATCATACCTTGTCTTAAAACTATGTATGGTTCCTGCCTCCACTATATCTTTCTCTAGTCCATTCCACTTCCTGACTACTCTGTGGCTGAAGAAATGTTTCCTGACATCCCTTTGACTCATCTGAGTCTTCAGCTTCCAGTTGTGTCCCCTTGTTTCTGTGTTCCCTCTCTGAAACAACCTGTCACTATCTACCTTGTCAATTCCCCGCAGTATTTTGTATGTCGTTATCATGTCTCCTCTGACCCTTCTTTCCTCCAGTGTTGTTAGTCCTATTTCCCTCAACCTTTCTTCATAAGACAGACCCCTGAGTTGTGGAACTAACCTTGTCGCAAACCTTTGCACTTTCTCTACTTTCCTTACGTGCTTGACCAGGTGTGGGTTCCAGACTGGTGCTGCATATGTGTGTGTGGTGTGTGTGTGTGTGTGTGTGTGTGTATGTATGTGTGGTGTGTGTGTGTGTGTGTGTGTGTGTGTGGTAGCTAGTCAGGAAAGGCTGGGAGTCGGCGCACGTGTTTACACAAGACATTAATCAATAACCACCTTGCCTCCCCGCGCCCTACGTTCTTCTTTGCCTAGCCTTGTTAAACTCACTCACTCACTCTCTCTCTCTCTCTCCCCCTCCCCTCCTCTCACTCACTCATTCTCTCTCCTCTACTCTACTCCCTCCTAGTTCTCTGGCATACAAGACAGCCAGGTGCGAAGCTGCAACAACAGTCGACTGACTCAGGTGACCTAGTTATGCTAGTGCAAAGGCACAGGTGTGAGGAGAGTTGCACATGTCGATGACAGGTGTGACGCTAGGATGCTTGATTGACAGGTGTGGGCACGTGTTGATGACAGGTGAGCACATGTTGATGACAGGTGTGAGGCACAGTGTTGATGACAGGTGTGAGGCACAGTGTTGATGACAGGTGTGAGGCACAGTGTTGATGACAGGTGTGAGCACAGTGTTGATGACAGGTGTGAAGCACAGTGTTTGACATAGACAGGTGTGAGGCACAGTGTTGATGACAGGTGTGAGGCACAGTGTTGATGACAGGTGTGAAGCACAGTGTTGATGACAGGTGTGAAGCACAGTGTTTATGACAGGTGTGAGGCACAGTGTTGATGACAGGTGTGAGGCACAGTGTTTATGACAGGTGTGAAGCACAGTGTTTATGACAGGTGTGAAGCACAGTGTTTATGACAGGTGTGAGGCACAGTGTTGATGACAGTGTGAAGCACAGTGTTATGACAGGTGTGAAGCACAGTGTTTATGACAGGTGTGAGGCACAGTGTTGATGACAGTGTGAAGCACAGTGTTTATGACAGTGTGAAGCACAGTGTTTATGACAGGTGTGAGGCACAGTGTTGATGACAGGTGTGAGGCACAGTGTTTATGACATGTGAAGCACAGTGTTTATGACAGGTGTGAAGCACAGTGTTTATGACAGGTGTGAGCACAGTGTTTATGACAGGTGTGAGCACAGTGTTTATGACAGTGTGAAGCACAGTGTTTATGACAGGTGTGAGGCACAGTGTTTATGACAGGTGTGAAGCACAGTGTTGATGACAGGTGTGAAGCACAGTGTTTATGACTGGTGTGAAGCACAGTGTTTATGACAGGTGTGAAGCACAGTGTTTATGACATATGTGAAGCACAGTGTTTATGACAGGTGTGAAGCACAGTGTTTATGACAGGTGTGAGCACAGTGTTGATGACAGGTGTGAAGCACAGTGTTTATGACATATGTGAAGCACAGTGTTTATGACAGGTGTGAAGCACAGTGTTGATGACAGGTGTGAAGCACAGTGTTTATGACATATGTGAAGCACAGTGTTTATGACAGGTGTGAAGCACAGTGTTTATGACAGGTGTGAAGCACAGTGTTGATGACAGGTGTGAAGCAGTGTTTATGACAGGTGTGAAGCACAGTGTTTATGACATATGTGAAGCACAGTGTTGATGACAGGTGTGAAGCACAGTGTTTATGACAGGTGTGAGGCACAGTGTTGATGACAGGTGTGAAGCACAGTGTTGATGACAGTGTGAGGCACAGTGTTATGACAGGTGTGAAGCACAGTGTTTATGACGTGTGAAGCAGTGTTTGATGAAGAGGTGAAGAAGGAGATGAAGAGAGAGAGAGAAGAGATGAGAGAGAGAGATGACAGTGTTGATGACAGGTGTGAGGCACAGTGTTGATGACAGGTGTGAAGCACAGTGTTTATGACATATGTGAAGCACAGTGTTTATGACTGGTGTGAAGCAGTGTTGATGACAGGTGTGAAGCACAGTGTTTATGACAGGTGTGAAGCACAGTGTTTATGACATGTGAAGCACAGTGTTTATGACAGGTGTGAAGCAGTGTTGATGACAGGTGTGAGGCACAGTGTTGATGACAGGTGTGAGGCACAGTGTTGATGACAGGTGTGAAGCACAGTGTTGATGACGTGTGAAGCACAGTGTTGATGACAGGTGTGAGGCACAGTGTCGATGACAGGTGTGAAGCAGTGTTGATGACAGGTGTGAAGCACAGTGTTGATGACAGGTGTGAAGCAGTGTTGATGACGTGTGAAGCACAGGGTTGATGACATATGTGAAGCACAGTGTTTATGACTGGTGTGAAGCAGTGTTGATGACAGGTGTGAAGCACAGTGTTGATGACAGGTGTGAAGCACAGTGTTGATGACAGGTGTGAGGCACAGTGTCGATGACAGGTGTGAAGCAGTGTTGATGACAGGTGTGAAGCAGTGTTGATGACAGGTGTGAGGCACAGTGTTGATGACAGGTGTGAAGCACAGTGTTGATGACGTGTGAAGCACAGTGTTGATGACAGGTGTGAGGCACAGGGTCGATGACAGGTGTGAAGCAGTGTTGATGACAGGTGTGAAGCACAGTTTTGATGACAGGTGTGAAGCAGTGTTGATGACGTGTGTGAAGCAGTGTTGATGACAGGTGTGAAGCAGTGTTGATGACGTGTGTGAAGCACAGTTTTGATGACAGGTGTGAGGCACAGGGTCGATGACAGGTGTGAAGCAGTGTTGATGACAGGTGTGAAGCACAGTTTTGATGACAGGTGTCTTCTTCAGTTATAAAAAATAATTATCATTCATAAACAGTTATATATACGTAGTTTTAACAGGTGGCAAACAGAGGCAAGTTCTCCACAAGATGTTTAATGTACAATAAATCAATTTTAAGCGAAACGTTGCTGTACTTTATCCTAAATGTCCTGTGAGTTTCTCTGAGTCAGTCTCGCCCTCCACACAACAACATTTTTAGCGTATTTAATCAGTGAAAATCTATTTTGTTGTTGCAGTTGCCGTTCCGTGACCAGGCCATCCTGCTGGAGGAGTCGTGGAGTGAACTGTTCGTGGTCGCCGCCGCCCAGTGGTCGTTGCCTCTTGATGAAGGTCAGTAAGTAAGCTTATTTACGCTCAGGTACTCATAAATACAATTATCATGCATAGTGTAAATTACCCAGGATAACACAAAAATATCAGCGTGACTTATTTCCATTGGTAATCACACACAAACACACACACACACACACACACACACACACACACACACACACACACATGACAGCACCGGGAGAGGCCAATGCACCTCTGACGAGGCAATGGGAGACACAGTGGGAGGAGGAAAGGGAGAGGTCGATCTTTATCTATGGCCTGAAGGAAGTCGAAGGGGACACCCACGACAGAAGAAAACAGGAGGAGAAAGAAAGGATCGAAGGTATCATGCTAGCAATAGGGGGAGACACGTCCCAAGTGACAAATTTTCGGAGAATTGGGTGGTACACAAGGGAAAGAAATGACCTCTCAAGGTAATCTTCAAAGCAGAATCAGCCCGTACCATGATCCTGCAAGAGAAAGCACGGCTGAGGACAAATCAGGGGTTCCGGAATGTATACCTAGATCGGGACAGAACGCAGAAAGAAAGGGAGGCTCGGAAGGAGCAGATAAGAAGGCGAAGAGAGAAGAGAGAGGAGACAGCAAGATACGGAGGACACCAAGCCCAAACAGGACAAACACACACACTGGAAGTACCCACGGTGGACCTAAAATCACAAAATCCCCACGCCAACCATACCCTTTAACACCACACACACTCATCAGTCCCACTGCCCCCACCCCAGCAACCCAAAACCCACCATCACAGCTACCCCCCACCCCCACCACAAACTCCACCCCACCAACCCATACCCCAACCATACAATCCCCCCCACCCATGCTGCAACCCCCTATGGGCACCCCACCCACACCCCCCTCAACCCACCAAGATCTCCCCAGGGACACAGTATTGGAAACAAGGTTGAAGGTTTGGTACACAAACGCGGACGGAATTACGAACAAGTATGAAGAGTGGAATGAAAGAATAGGTGAAGTGTCCCCAGACATCATAGCTGTCACAGAAACCAAACTAAAGGAGACAGTATCAGATGCAATCTTCCCACAGGGATATCAGATCCTGAGGAAAGATAGAAGGAGCCGGGGGGGAGGAGGGGTCGCACTGCTTGTAAGGAACCGTTGGAAATTTGAGGAAATGGAAGGAATGGAGGTGTGTAGAGAAAGGGACTACATAGTAGGTACCATCCAGTCTGGGGAACACAAGATAATCATTGCAGTGATGTATAACCCACCACAGAACTGCAGGAGGCCAGGTGAGGAATATGATGAGAACAACAGAGCGATGGTGGACACTCTGGCGGAGGTAGCAAGAAAAGCGCACATGAGCAGAGCGAAGCTACTGGTCATGGGCGATTTCAACCACAGGGAGATCGACTGGGAGAACCAAGAACCACATGGGGGTCCAGAAACTTGGAGAGCCAAGATGATGGATGCGGTACTGGAAAACCTGATGCACCAACATGTCAGGGACACGACCAGAGTGAGAGGAGAAGATGAACCAGCAAGACTGGACCTTGTATTCACCCTGAACAGCTCAGATATTGAAGACATAACACATGAGAGCCCCTGGGAGCCAGTGACCATATGGTGCTGAGCTTTGAGTACATTGTAGAGCTACAGGTGGAGAGGGAAAACGGTACCGAAAGAGACAAACCAGATTTTAAAAGAGGAAACTACACAGGCATGAGGAATTTCCTGCAGGAGGTTCAGTGGGAAAGGGAAATGGATGGACAGACAATAAATGAAATGATGGAATACGTAGGGTCAAAGTGCAAGGAGGCAGAGGAACGGTTTATACCCAGAGGAAAAAGATTAAACGGGAAGGCCAGAAAGAGCCCCTGGTTTACCCAAAGGTGCAGGGAGGCAAAGACTCAGAGTGTCAGAGAATGGAAAAGGTACAGAAGGCAAAGAACCCAAGTAAACAAAGAGAGTAGTAGAAGAGCTAGAAACGAGTATGCACAGGTACGGAGGAGGCCCAGAAACAGTACGAAAACGACATAGCATCGAAAGTTAAGTCCGACCCGAAGCTCATGTACAGTCACATCAGAAGGAAAACAACAGTTAAAGACCAGGTGATAAGGCTGAGGAGAGAAGATGGGGAACTCACAAGCAATGATCAAGAGGTATGTGAGGAGCTCAACTTGAGGTTTAAGGAAGTATTCACAGTGGAGGAAGGAAGGCAGCTGGGTAGACAGGATGGGGTGCATCACCAACAAGGGATGTATCAAGTGCTAGAGGGCATACACACAACTGAGGAGGAGGTGAAGCAGTTACTCAGTGACCTTGATACCTCAAAGGCGATGGGTCCGGACAATATCTCCCGTGGGTTCTTCGGGAAGGAGCTGAGGTACTGAGTGTGCCACTTACCATAATATTCAACACATCCCTTGAAAATGGGCAGATACCTGAGGTATGGAAGAAGGCCAATGTAGTCCCCATCTTTAAAAAAGGAGACAGAAAAGAGGCACTAAACTATAGACCGGTGTCACTTACATGTATAGTGTGCAAAGTCCTGGAGAAAATCATCAGGAAAAGAATGGTGGAGCACCTCGAGCTGAACAGGATAATAAACACCAGACAGCACGGATTCCAGGAAGGCAAATCCTGTGTAACAAACCTCCTAGAGTTCTATGATAAAGTAACAGAGGTAAGGCAAGAGAGAGAAGGGTGGGTTGATTGCATTTTCCTGGACTGCAGGAAGGCCTTCGACACAGTTCCTCACATGAGATTAGTAAAGAAGTTGGAAGAACAAGCATGTATAACAGGAAGGGCACTGGAATGGATCAGGGAATACCTCACAGGAGGCAACAACGGGTCATGGTGCGTGATGAGGTATCACAGTGGGCGCCTGACGAGCGGCGTACCGCAGGGTCAGTCCTAGGACCAGTGTTATTCTTGGTATATGTAAACGACATGACGGATGGGATAGATTATACTTTTTTTTTCCTCTGGGAAAGTGCCTTGGTGCGAGATTATCTTTAAACAAAACAAAATTTATTGTCCTTTTCCCTTTAAATCGAACCCGAATGCCTCCCCCCCCAAATGCGCTTTTTGACCCCTGTGTCATAAAAAAATACATACAGTATCTTTATTCCAGTGTACTTGCAACTTTTTGGCATTAGAAGGGATAGTGATCTTTAGTCTGGCCAAATCTATCATTATACACCTTGTTACTGGATGGTGGTTACTTGGCCACTTCTGCTCCATTTTAAATCCTCTAGTGTCCTTCTTATCACGGTGACACTGAAATGGCTACTCCCTTTTCAGACTGTTGCTGACAAGTACTTTTTGTACCCCTTATATTTCGTCAGAATTTCCTTACACACAAACACGAATACATACAGACACATTCATACACACTTTATGCATGCAAAGCACTCACGCATTCAAAAAACACAGGCGGGTCCAGGAGCTGCGAATCGACCCGGGAGCCGCTTATAGGTGAGTTCACACCTAATTAAGCATCCCAAAAACAACGGAAAGTGCGGAGGTTTGCAGTGAGATTAATACCAAATTTAAGGGGTTATGAGGAAAACTAAATGGGGCTAAACCTGATGACACTGGAGGGCAGAAGAACCACGGTTGACATGTTAGGTTTGACAGAAACAGCCTGGTCGAGGGCAAGAAACAGGAATATGAGGGCACAACTGGAGGTTTAAAAACTCACGTGACTCTGACTCAGAAACTTTGGGGGAATATGAGGATAATCGGCGCTTTTTGGGCCCAAAAAAAAATGCTTACCAATAGACTCCTGGCTGTCTTCAAGAAGGCGCTGGACAGGCACCTAAAGTTAGTATCTGACCAGCCGGGGTCGTTCGTACGTCGGTTTGGGGCAGCCAACAGTAACAGCCTGGTTGATCAGGACGGGATCCACCACGAGGCCTGGTCACAGACCGCTGGGAGCGTTAAACCCCCAGAAACTCTAAGATACATTGCAGGTAAATGCCAAGATTAAGTTTACCATCCCATAGACAATTTTTATTTTGTTGCTGCAGAATGGGAAACAACGAAGCTTTACTTAACAGAACCTAATCGAACAGAACCTAATCGAACAGAACCTAATCATATCGGCAGATATGCAGGTGGCTGCCACCCTGCTGTGTTTAACCCGGCGTGTCAGTGACTGATGTGTGGTTGGCCAGCCCCGTTGGTTGGCTCTTCCGTGCTGCGTTCTACCCAAAATAAAGGTATTATTCTTCATAAAATCTCCCAAAATAACAATGTATTCCGTGGTGTAGATAGCTGTATGTATCGGAAAGTATTAACCAGTGTCGGGGAGTTCCGCCAAGGAGCAACATTCAATTATAGCTGAAAATTTTCTGAAGCCTCAGTGGTCAGGAAGTGGAGCGACCCGGATAGCGAAGTGGCAGGTGCAGTAGCACACATAGCTTTAAGAATAGGTATGATGGGGCCTACAAAGCCAGAAGAGAGAACCCAGTTGTAACCAGCGGAGAGGCGGGGGCCAAGAGCTGAGACTAAACCCTTGCAATCACAAATAAATGAAAGAAAACACACACACACACACACACAAACACATACACATTCTCTCTCTTTTTTGAAATGATAAAAATCCCATGGCATCATTAGACAAAAATTGGAGTATTCAGTGGAAGAAGGAGTCCACCTAAAATAACATACACAGTATGGGAAAAAAAAAAGTTGCAAGACATGCCACATAATGCTGCCAGGGCTGGAAAAAGACGAGTTACGAAAAAAAACTTGACAGTAGAAGTTTTTCCCGTTGATTCTTTGGGATGAAAAAGGGAAACTATCTGAAATAATTAAAAAAAATACACATTGTTATTCATCCGAATAAAAACTGTACCGAAAGGACACCAAAAATATTTCTTCACAGATAAAACATAGTAGATTATTGAAATGGTCATTAAGAAGAGGGAGTCTGTATTACAATCGCTATAAGATTTAAAAAAAATATAGTGACGTAGTAAAAAACTGAAGACGGACAGCACGAATATGTTCTTAGTCTTGTAGCAAGAAAAAACTGAAAATGGAACACTGCGAGCACAGCTGTGCCCCGGTAGCTGGGTTTAAATAACACGCTGGTTAAGTAACAGCTCTGCCCTGGTAGCTGGTTATTAACACTACCCGCGCGGCGCCCGCCTGGAATCTACATGAAGAAAATTCAGGAAGTTTGCCCGAAGGATTACACCGGAACTAGGGGAAAAAATGTTACGAATATTGCAGCACTAAAATTCATGGCGTCAAAACAATGGAAGAGAGAAGACAACATCACAACAAACATGATGCTCACAGGAAAAACAGAAGGTGAACACTGTTCACGATGAAATCAGAACAAGGGGGGCACAGAAACAGAATGAACAGTTAATATTTTATAAAGCACTTACTATAGCGTCAGAGTACATAGTAGTAGTAAATTGTAACAGGCTACGAGCTACGTAGAATTAGAAATAGCCCACAGATTCAAAAGGTATAAGAGAGTTCCAGATAAAATTAACAGTGAACCTTAAAGTTCTCTAGCTTCACTCAGTAAATTTAAAACAATTCATTTGTATGTATTCTGTTACATTTACATTCCGCTGTATGAATAACTGATATTTTTATTACCTTTTGTTTAAGGGGATAGGTAAGTGAGAGAGTAATGCGAATTTGTTTTCGGGATCCTCAGGCAGCAGGTGTGATAACCTTTTCCCTTTGGCAGCAGGGGTGATAACCTTCCTTAGGCAGCAGGTGTGATAACCTTTCCCTTTGGCAGCAGGTGTGATAACCCTTCCTTAGGCAGCAGGTGATAACCTTCCTCAGGCAGCAGGTGTGATAACCTTCCCCAAGCAGCAGGTGTGATAACCTTCCCCAGGCAGCAGGGTGATAACCTTCCTCAGGCAGCAGGTGTGATAACCTTCCTCAGGCAGCAGGTGTGATAACCTTCCTCAGGCAGCAGGGGGTGATAACCTTCCTCAGGCAGCAGGTGTGATAACCTTCCTCAGGCAGCAGTGTGATAACCCCTTAGGGAGCAGGTGTGATAACCTTCCTCAGGCAGCAGGTGTGATAACCTTCCTTAGGCAGCAGGGGGGTGATAACCTTCCCCAGGCAGCAGGTGTGATAACCTTCCTCAGGCAGCAGGTGTGATAACCTTCCTCAGGGAGCAGGTGTGAAACCTTCCTCAGGCAGCAGGTGTGATAACCTTCCTCAGGCAGCAGGTGTGATAACCTTCCTCAGGCAGCAGGTGTGATAACCCCTCAGGCAGCAGGTGTGATAACCTTCCTCAAGCAGCAGGTTTAAGTAAAATAACAGTTGTTTCTGGGGGGGCGAAATAATGCCTCGAGTGTTTTGTCGTCAGTGACCTTCGCCCTTACGAGTAAGTTCTGACCAGACAGTGCTATACCCATGAAGGTAAGAGCTTCACTGGGGGTAGTATTAATGGTGGTAGTGGAGGTCGTGGTAGTATGGGTCGTGATAGGGAAGTCATGGTGATAGTCATGGTTGTTATTGTAGGGGAGTCGTCGTGATAGATGGTAAGGGGGTCGTTGTGGTAATGAGAGGTCGTGATGCTAATGATGGTATTCTTTTCATTTAGTGTGAAGATAGTGTTCCCGAATGAGGGAAAAGCAATGGGTGGTGGACCTGGGTTCCAGGGTTTGTTGTCTCATTCAGATGAGTTCATTGCTTCGGGGAAGGTGTAGTGTCATACTCAGAAACTTGCATCTGATTGGCTGGCCAAGCTCAACGTAGGGACGGGCTAGGCTTTTCGTCACTCCCAATTCGAATATTAAATTTATTTTTACACGTTACCCAGATAGAATGAAGTGGTTGTTTTTATTTATCAAGGCGTCCATGGTGAACCCCGGAGCATTTCCATTTTTCAGAGTTAATTGGAACCAAAAAAAAGGTGGTGGTAATGAAGTGATTTAGAGCATGCCGCTACGCTCCTCCCACTCAACGTCCCCCCAACGTTATTCCTCAGTTTCCCTTTCTCTCCCCCTATCCTCCACCACGATCATAGGTATCGTCATGTCAGTGGAAACCCGACTGATGCAGTAGTGGCGACAGCCTCGCCGAGGACGGACACCACTGGGCGAGCCTCTGTACCGCTTTCCCATACTCAGTGTGACTTAACAGCGGCAACAAATACTATCCTACCGCTTTCTCTCTGCTGCCTCATCTGTTCCAAGCCACTGTAACGTGAGACACTTGCTGCTTCCTCACGTGTGTGTGTGCTGCTCGCGTTCCTCCGTCCACCTGCACGTGTTCACTATAAGCTACCTTACAACCCATACATCTTACAACCATGACGGTAAGTTGGACAAATATCTTGTTTACGTTGAAGTCGTAACTCAAAGACGTTGCTACTGGTAAGGGATGCTGTCATGTTACTGAACTTGGGACAGGTACCGTATTGTACCTTTTGAATGATGCTGTCATCTTGTGCAACAGCGTCTCCTGCCATTGTGATGCTTTCAACTTAAATCTCATAGTGATGCTGTCATCTTATCTAGCAGTCTCCTTCCGCTGTGATGCTGCCATTTTACTTATGCAGCAACTATGCTGATATGGCACAGCAGCTGATTGAGTAAAGTTGTTGAAATTTCTTAGGTTTGCTACTTGTCAATAGCGCTGATGTTTTTCTTTTAACCATCAGTGTACTGTTTAAATCTTTTATTGTGATTTGTTGTTTGTGTTAAAAACGCTGGTTAGTTAGCTTTCACAGTTGCCTTAATCCTGCAGTATTATTGCGTATTGATGTTTTGCCGTGGAGTCGGAATGAGATTTTTTAAAGTATCGTTTTGGTGATTTTTGCCGACATTCCCAAGTCACCGATCGGTGAGGAGAAATTTTCGACTTTTACCTACTGGTGAAGAATTCTCCCCTATATAAATTGAGTAAAATTATCGGCAAAGGGTAGCCTAATGTAACATAACATAACTTAAATCTAATTTGTTTGATAACTAGTGGTTATTGAGAAACTAAAATACTATTCTTATTAACAACGTTTCGCCCACACATAAGGCTTTATCAAGGCAGTGTCGGTATTTTATATCCCTTCTTTCCAATTCGTAGTTGTTTTACCCTGTCATCTCTCCTGCTGCTTGGATAATTCGCCGACTTTAATGACTAGGAAATAAGACAACTTTGCCGGCATTAGTGATCAGTCCTGGCAGTTATTATGGCAGCTTTGTGTGGCCATGCCTGGGTTAACGACAAAATGAATGTCTCCCGTAATTGTGGTGGATTTGGTAATTGAAGGTATAAATGGGCAAGAGGAGTACATGTTGCCTTACGCGTCGTCTGATTGAAATTTAAATGTCTGGAAAGTATTCGGTGATTTTTAAGTATTGTTGGTAATATATTCCTGAGGTTACTGAAGTTATGCTGGTGTATGACATTCTGTGCATTGTTCCAATTATAATGAAGTGGTTGGTTGCAAATATTACTCAACAAATACATCTCTGATATTTGTTGGTATAGGTTGGATCTAATTTGGTAGACTGAGGTACCCCCCACCCCCTCTTAAGATATTGTTGAGTCCACATTTATGTGGCTCTGTACCCAGGTGAATAACATTGTATATATACATACCATCCATATTTTAGTCAGGTGTCTATATGCATTATGGATGAGATGGCAGTTTAGGGATTCTAGTAAAGCATTGATGTCATCTATAGTAGGCAAATTATTAGAATCAATTATAGCTGATATTATCAGAAGTCACCTTGAAGAACATAATTTGATTAATGAATCTCAGCATGGGTTTACGAGAGGTCGTTCCTGCCTGACAAATTTACTGACGTTTTTCAATAAAACATTTGAGGCAGTAGACAGTGATAAAGAATATGATATAGTTTACTTGGATTTCAGTAAGGCCTTCGATAGAGTACCTCACAAGAGACTCTTAAGAAAGGTGGCAGCTCATGGTATAGGAGGTAAAGTTCTAGCATGGATAGAGGCATGGCTTACCAATAGAAAGCAGAGAGTTTCCATTAATGGGGTCAAATCTGAATGGGGATTTGTCACTAGTGGCGTTCCACAAGGATCAGTTTTGGGCCCATTGTTGTTCATAATTTACATTAATGACCTTGATGAAGGAATTGCAAGTGACATGAGTAAATTTGCTGATGATACAAAAATAGGCCGTATAATTCATTCTGAGGAGGATAACAGTGAACTCCAGGAGGATTTGGATAAATTAATGTCTTGGTCTGAAAAGTGGCAGATGAAGTTCAATGTGGACAAGTGTAAGGTGCTTGTCGTTGGTAATGAAAATATCCCTCGAATTTATAAACTAGGTGAAGTTGAGCTTGATCATACAGAATGTGAAAAGACTTGGGAGTCATGGTAAGCAGAAATCTAAAGCCAAGACAACAGTGCCTAAGTGTGCGCAATAAGGCTAACAGATTACTAGGATTTATTTCAAGAAGTATAAGCAACAGAAGTCCAAAAGTTATTTTACAGCTCTATACATCACTAGTGAGACCTCATTTGGATTATGCAGCTCAGTTTTGGTCTCCTTACTACAGGATGGATATAGATTCATTGAGAACATACAAAGAAGAATGACTAAAATGATTTACAGTATAAGAAATCTCCCTATGAAGATAGACTTAGAGCATTGAATCTCCACTCTCTGGAGAGACGTAGAATGAGGGAGATATCATCGAGGTGTACAAGTGGATGATGGGCATAAACAAAGGAGATATTAATAAAATACTGAGGATATCGAACCAAGTAAGAACGAGAAATAACGGATTTAAATTGGATAAATTTAGATTTAGAAAGGACATAGGCAAGTACTGGTTTTCGAACAGAGTTGTAGATGCGTGGAACAATCTTCCGAGTAGGGTGATAGAGGCTAGGACCTTGGGTGGCTTTAAAAAGAGATTGGACAAATATATGAGTGGGAGGGGCTGGGTTTGATTAGTGTCGTGAGTACAGGAGTAAATTCTTAGGTAGTGGTGGTTTTGATAAGGACCTGCCTTGTATGGGCCAGTAGGCCTTCTTCAGTGTTCCTCCATTCTTATGTTCTTATGTTCTTCCGAGTACTGTGATAGAGGCTAGGACCTTGGGTGGCTTTAAAAAGAGATTGGACAAATATATGAGTGGGAGGGGCTGGGTTTGATTGGTGTCGTGAGTACGGGAATAAATTCTTAGGTAGTGGTGGTTTTGATATGGACCTGCCTTGTATGGGCCAGTAGGCCTTCTGCAGTGTTCCTCCTTTCTTATGTTTTTAAAAAAAAAAAAAAGGGGGGGGGGGGGGGGGATTGAAGTATAGTATTGGCTGTCGTGATCTATAATATAATGGCTGCTGTAGAGAGTAAATTTAATTCTATATCAAATGTTTGCATTTATACACAGCACGCCTGTTAATGGTTCGGGGATCATCGCCCCCCCCCCCGGCCCGGTCTCAGACCAGGCCTCCAGGTTGTGTTATTACTTTTGAGCGGAATTTAATTAGTATAATTATACATACTTATACTACTAATAATACTACTATGCTTACCTATGTGTGCGCTTGCTATAATAAGGTTAGGTTAAGTTTTCTAAGGTTCTTTTGATACAAAGTTATTAATTTTTACATTAACATAAAAAATATATCTTTAAACGTATAAGAGAAAATTTTAAGGTCTTAATTTTAAATGAGTTCTTGCTAATTGACCAGTTTTACCTATTCGACACGACATTATATATATATGAGAGAGAAAGAGCGAGCAATTCTGCCACGCAATTTTTTGTGCTATACCCAAATAACCCGCACATAGAGAGGGAAGCGTACGACGACGTTTCGGTCCAACTTGGACCATTTACAAAGTCACACTGACAGAAAGGTTAGGTAAGGTTCGTCAGGAAACGGGACAAGTGTTTCCTGACGCGGGTCTTAGATGATGACCCGTCGTTGGAGATTTTGGAACAGAAAGGAGAGGAGGGAGTATATATAGGCCAGCAGACAGGGACGGGGCAAGAGGGGTGGTAGGAAAGGAAGAAGAGAAGTAGTAGGAAAGGAAGAAGAGAAGTAGTAGGAAAGGAAGAGAGGTAGTAGCAAAGGAAGAGAGATAGTAGGGAAGGAAGAAGAGAGGTAGTAGGAAAGGAAGAAGAGAGGTAGTAGGAAAGGAAGAAGAGAGGTAGTAGGAAAGGAAGAAGAGAGGTAGTGGTGGTAGTAGTAGTAGTGGAGTTAGTCGAAGACTAAGAAAGATGAGCACTGCAAGGGGAAAAAATATAATAATGAACCAAACACCCAAAGGAGAAAGGGGAAGAGGGAGGAGAAAAAAGAATCTTGTTAAGTCACGGGTGTTCTGAAGTTTGGAGCATTTTACAACGTAATGGGAAAGGAAGGCATCTACAGAGACAAATCCAGGACTAAGATTCATACAAGGAAAGTTGTGTATGAGGGAGGATTCAACCAGACGGCGACTGTGAACGTTAGAAGTAGTAGGGTAGACAGTTTTAGCAGAAGACCAGTCAATAGGATGACTGTGATCTCTGACGTGACTGAAAAGAGCATTGTTGGTGTGGCCAAGCCTAACGCTACTTTTTTGTGCTCTTTGAGTCTGTCAGAAAGAGAACGGCCAGTTTCTCCAAAGTACTGAAGAGGACAAGAACAGGAAATAGAGTAAGACACCAGGAGCATATATAGAGGGAGGAGAGTTATGAACTAGATTGGTGCAAAAAGTGTTAGTCTGGCGAAAAGTAAGTTTGATGTCTAAGGAATGGAGAGAGTTGTTGAGATTAGAAAGACTGGAAATATAGGGTAGGCAGAGGACAGGAGAGTTCCCGGGAGTAGAGAGTTTGGGAGAGAAGAAACCCCGTTTAGCACGTGAGAAGGCAGTCTATGAAATAGGAAGGGTAGCCAAGACGAGAAATTGAATTACGAAGAGTGGAAATTTCTGATTCAAGGAACTGAGGATAACAAATGTGGAGAGCACGGAGAAAGAGAGAAATAAGAACACTTCTTGACAGAGGAAGCATGATAAGAAAAGCAGTGATTGTACATAACACTGTGCATAGGATTGTGGTACACGGAAAAAACAAAACCTGCATCTGAGTGGTGGACATGAACATCAAGGAAAGGAAGCAAATAATTAGATTCCCATTCAGCTTTAAACTTAAATGGAAAGGGCAAGATTATTAAGGACATCAAGAAATGGTTGGAAGAGACTAGTCATGAGGCCAAAGAGCAAAGTTTTTTATCTACATAGCGGAGCCAGTGAAGGGCGCACATCAATAGTAGGAAGAACAGTCTCGAAGTATTCCATATAAAGATTAGCAAGAACAGGAGATGGAGGAGAGCCCATAGCGACACCGAAGGTTTGAGAATAAAATTTGCCTTGGAAGGTAAAGGAATTGGAGTCCACACAAATGCGGATAAGATCAAGAATGACATCAGTATGTATAGGGAGATAAAGTAACCCTTCATTGGCCATCTCTCTGAGAAAATGGAGGACATCATCAAGAGGGACATTAGTGAAGAGGGACTCAACGTCAAGACTAAGCATCTTACGGGTCGGGAGAGGGCGAACACGTTCGATGAAGTCTTGAGAGTGACGAAGGTGGTCAGGAGAAAAAGTAACAAGAAAGGGAATGAGGGTTTTGACCAGCCAAGAAGCAAGATAATGAGACAGAACCTCTAGAGAATATAATGGGACGAAGAGGAATATCAGGTTTATGAGTTTTGGGAAGGCCATAGAAATAAGGCAGAGAGGGACAGATGACACAAAAACGTTGAACAACGTCAAAGTCAGGAGGACAGAGGTCGGAGAGTCCTTAGTTTCTTGTTGAAAGTTCTGTTGATGAGATCAAGATAGTTAGAAACGAGAGGAGTGTAGGTACTTGAGTCAGAGAGCAAGACTTAAGCTTTACGGAGGTAATCCTAGCGATCAAGGATTCTACTGAATTACATTTGTCAGGAGAGGATGACACTGTTAATGTTAGATTTAAGAGAAAAAAGGGCAAGTTGATAGCGGCGAGCAAGGTGGTAATTCTTAGAAAACAGACTATCAAGAGCAATAAGGAGAGCGCCACGAAAAGTGGACAAGTCAGGAAGATTACGAGAGTGAGACTGACGACAGGAATCAAAAGAGCTAATCAGATCAATACCAGCGCGAGGGGTAGGTGAAATGGCAAAGGAAAGACCAAAACCAAGAAGTTCAAGCTTATGTTGGGAGAGTGACAAGACAGATTGGTAACACAGTAAGGGAGAATTTTGACCAAGGGCTATCTTGAGATAAGACGTTGAAGTTTATTCTGTAGTTTAGAAGAATGAATTTGTGAATTAAGGCGAGCAGTGTCAAAAGCAATGGTAGTGAGAAGGTTACAGATATCTTGTGGAAGAGAAGCAAAGAGAGCACGTTGACGTTGACAATACAAAAAATAACAAAGGCACGATACCGTGACTGGAACAATACACAAAATAACCCGCACATGGGAGAGGGAAGCCTACGTGTATTGTTCCAGTCACGGTATTTTGCCATTTTGTTATTTTTTTGTGCTGTTAGACATTGAGCTGTGATGGCGAGTATCTTGTTGTTCATCTTGTGCACACACAGGCAATCAAAGTAGTAGCAAGTTTGACTCACGAAATCGTAATGACGCGATTGCCAACAAACCATACCACGGGTGGGGTTAGAACCCGCGGTCAGAGAGTTTTATGACTCTGATCGCGGGTTCTAACCCCACCCGTGGTATGGTTTAGTAGCAAGTTTATTTAGGTACAAATAAGTATAGTTACACAAATTTAGGTGACAACAATTAACATAATAAAATTATGCAAAATTTGCGAACAAGCGATACAAGATACAAAACCACGGGAGAAGTTGAATGATAGCTCTAAGCCTTTCGTGTTGGAGTCAGCACATAATCAGGAGCTTCTGATGTATTGACTGCAAAACGAAAGGCCTGGAGCTATCATTCAACTCCCCCCCCCCATATGGTGAACATAGCAACATGTATAAATTACCTAGGATAACCCAGAAATCAGTCAGTGACTTCTTTCCATTAGGGTAAGTTTAGTCAGGTAAAAGTACACACAAATAGTTACATAATTCACCATACATAGCAGCATATGTGTAGATTACCTAGAATAGCCCCAAAAAAGTTGTAATATCTTTTTAAATCCTAGCTGTAAAATACAATAGAAATGAACTAGGAACCAGAGCTAGCTAGCACACAAACCCTAGTGAGGTCATCTCCAAGCTAGGGTTCGCTCATCCACTTTGGTTGAGAGCAGAGATAAAAGTTGGGAAGGAGGGGGGGGGGGAATGTTTACCGTCAGCCCACGTGGCTTGGGGACGGTAGGAGGGGGTTACCTCATGTTAGCCGCTCGCGGATACTTTTGGTTTTCCCAACGTTCTGAATAACCCAACATTGAACATTTAGCCAGTCTCAGTACTCGGCTCCCCCACTCTTCCAGTCATATTGTATTAATATTAATTGCATATTTAATAATAGCCTTTATCGCGTGTGATTACTACTGCCGCTCAGAGAAGAGTGGGCGTGTCATTGAAGAATGGTCAGGGATGGAGGTCGCTCCCCTGGTGTAGGCGCTGTGATTGGTGCAGCAGGAGGTGTTCTGGCCGCGGGGACGCCGTCTGGGCCGGCTTTTGGGGGCTGCTTAATTTTTATCTTTTACCATCTCTTACTCAGCTCCGTCCACAATATAGAGGAATCACTTTTTTTTATTCTTTAACAATTAGAATGAACGTTTACAACTGCACGAGGTAATGATACCGAGTAAAATTGAGTATTTAAGATGGTTGGGATGTTCAGTGGATTAGCATGCAGTGTGTGCTGTCGTGCCCTTCCCTTGAGGTCACCAGTCTACCAAAGTTAGATTCCACGTGCCAGCTCACCGCTCACTGCACTACTTTTGTATGCTCTTAGCCACATACAGCTATATTATATCATTACCTATATGTTGACGACAACTATGAGTGTTATTCTGCAATGTACTAGACTGTGGATGGTGAGTGGAGGAGTGTGGTGGGGTGAGTGTTGAGGTGGGTGGAGAGCGGCTGACTGAGGCGTGAGGAACACGTGATCGCCTCATCGTAGCCCCACATTCCACCTTTTTGTTTGTCCAGCGTCCAGATCTTCTTGGAAGCCACTCCTCTGCTCTCAGGATGTCCACTTACACTAACAGTTTGAAGTTTGTCTTGACGAGGTTGATTCTTTTCGGGTAAATGGTTCAGTCGGCGTTAAGATAAAAAAAATACTTTTTGAAAAGGTTGACAAGAAAATAATGGCCTAGCGGCTTGTTTGCAGTTATAAATAGCCTGACTCAGACCAAATCAACGTCATCATCTATACGGCTTCACACACTGGCGTCATCTTGCCGATTAATATAGTGACAACGTACAGTTAGTTATAAATAAGTTGAGTTTCGTCAAAGGTTCCATGGTATGGGGTCGGCGGGTGCATCTAAATCCCCCATGTTGGTTACAGTCCGTGACCTTGAGTTTGAAAGATACGGTGGGACCAAGCGGCCACTACACTGATGCAGCGTGAGGGAGAGAGAAGCTGTAGTGGAGGGAGGGAGGTGGAGGCACTGTTGCCCCTGGCTGCCTGCCTGCTGCCTCCCCTCGTGCTGCTCACGTGAAGACCCGCCTTAACCAAACTGGTTCAACATCACGGCCACAGCACTACCTCTCTCTGGTTCTGTCTCCCTCTCTGCCACTTTTCCACTTGGTTCCTCCTTCCATTGTTTCAGCATCTCTGCTTCTCATTAATATACACCGGGAGGTAGGACACTGATGCGCTGGAGTGGATTCCATGCAAATAGTTAATTATCACTGTGCGAGTCAACATTTGACCGGAGACGTGTCAGGAGAAATTTTGCATGACGGATAAAATACAACTCCTCTTTACTTCCCTGTTGGCTTCCTTGCCAAAGTGGCAGCCTCTTCGCCTCCCTCCTTCGGCGCCTTCTCTGTTAGTAATATAAAAATAAGGAAATAGCTTATTGACCTATGCGAGGCAGCTCTTCTTTATATTCAGCCAATATCACACGTATCATCGCCTAAGATAATACAAAGTAACTTGCTCCACATTTCCGAACCAGTATTATTTTCGACTATAATAATAATAATCCGAGCCAATATTTGTCAGATCTCTTAAAAAATCCGTATTGGGTATCGTCAACCCAGACTAAACAAGTTATTCTTAAGAGTGTAAATATATTGCGTCTTGGGGCGAACTTTTTAAGCAGCGCCACTATCTTGTGAGTGAACATCCACCATAGTGATAATGGAGGAATGTGTAAAGATGACATGACAGCCTCTGTGTGTAATGCACTGAGAGCAAAAGTATTCATGCACTTGGAAATATCAGGGGTGTATATGTATACATTTTATTCTGTTTCCTGTATTAAGGATCAGCTTTATCCCGTTTAATCTCAAATATCTTAAGAATCTTTTAGAGGATCAAAGAAATGTATACTTTCTAGAAGAGGCAAAATAATAGTAAATGCTAGATAGGTTCCCCATCTCATGTTAATCAGACCTAAATTAGTAAGAAAATATTATAGGAATGACATCTAGAAAAAAAATGACACAGTAAGAATAACATCTGTTAAGAAATACACACGAAAATGTTGGTAAACATAAACTGATTGCAAATAGAAGCTTGTAAGATTTACCTGTCATTTTACATGCTCTTAAAACAGAAAGAAAAGACCAGCAATCGTGCCTGAGTGCCAAAGTTTTATCAGGCTTCCGTTTCACACTCCCTTCTAAGGGGGTGAGAGGAAGCCTTGATGCTGGTGAAAGGCTCTTGATCTAAGAAATTTGTACTGCTGTCTCCCTCAATGTGGTGAACTGTTACCCTCACCCCTCTCTTTCACCAGGTGCTGTATGACTCATACAGGTTTAGCGATTCCCAAAATAAAATATTAATTGGTCATTTTTATTTTCATAAACCATACAACATAGGATTAGTTAACATGACTGACATACTTTGTAGAAAGCTCTTGGTTATGCAGGGCAATAATAATAATAATAATAATAATAATAATAATAATAATTTCACACTTGTATGAAGGATGATAATTTTCTTGTATCTACAGTAAGTGAAGAGAACATTATAATAATAAGGGGCGCCTGTGGGGGAGAGGAAGGTATTTAGACTCAATTCAAGGAATTGGAGCACAGATTCAATCCCCCAGATCAAGAGCCCCTCACCAGCGTCAAGGAACCTCCCTTGAGAGGAGTGAAGAGAACAATAGCGCATAATTTAAGCGAGGTCTGAAAGGCAAGATGAATACTACATTGTTTTCTTGGTTTTAGATGCTTGCTAACCATCATCCCAAGATCCTTTCCACAGTCTTGCTTATTAGATCCAGTGATTGGTCGATTTCTGGCAAGATGTTGGCTTCTGGTAAAGCCATGGTGCGACTCATGGACTGGTGCCAGGCTTCACAGTCGCTAAACTTTAGGAAGTATTGGCTATGTTTCGGCTGGCAACTAGCACACTTAATAATATTTGCCACAAGGTTTATACACCGAGAGATGTATATAGAGCTTCTGTTTTGGGAAATTTAAATTTACAGTCTTAATAATATATGTGCAATCGATAGGCTTTTTTTCCACGGAACGGGTGGGATTTGAATCCACAAAAGTGAGTCATAAAACTCCAGGCCAATGTAAGCCAGCTCACAATAAGATTCCCCCAACTAGGATATTTACGCCCCATTGTCACTCACTCTCCAGGGGTTTTCTAACCCCGCCCGTTCCGTAGTTTGTTTGCAATCGTGTTATTACGATTTTGAGTCATAATAGGCTTTAATATACAGGTTATAAAGACATACCGGGGTGCGAAAAGCGCTTTGCAACACTTTAAAGACACTAACGAATGCCGCTTTCAAAAATTTGATGCGATACAATCCCCTTCCCAGTTAGACATTACTTAAGAAAATAATAGCAAGAACCTTTTTTAAGAGGCTGAATTGAAGCACGTAGAGTACCAGGCTTTTTTAGAGGCGACCTTGATCGAGCTGCAGGAATGTTAATTTATTAATCTGAAAAATTTAAAACCTTTTACGCGGTTTTTTAAATTATGGCCCGCTCAGTGGTGCCTTTGGGCCCTTTAAGCGGTTTTAGCAAAAGCAGCCTCGGCATGAAAAGTACTACGGGCGGGTGTGCCACTTAACACAGTGGAGGCGTGGCAACAGCAACTACTTGCCCATTGGTACTGGACTAGATGACGTGCATTTGTAGGCAGATTTTTTAATCAGCTTATGTACACGAACACAATGCAACTACCACCCTAATCATTGAGAGTTTATATGCATGAAAAAAGTTTTGTTTAACTTATCTTCATCTTTGTGAGTTTACAAGTTAAAAGGGAAAAAACAAATGTTTTAAAAACCCCCAAAAAATGCAGGTTGGCCTTTACTTACGTACGTGTGTGTATGTGTGTGTGTGTCGTGCCTAATGGGTAAAACTGGTCAATTGAAGAACTCTTTTTAAAAAGTCCTTTCTAAAATTTTCTTTATACGTTTAAATATCTATTTTTTTTAATTTATGTTAATGAAAAAATTTATAATTTTGTACCAAAAGAACCTTAGAAAACTTACCTAACCTTATTATAACAAGCGCAATTTAATTTAGCCTAATCCAGCTAAATATATTTTAGATAATTTTAAACAATAATTTAATAAACAAACACAATGAAATATATTTTTTCGTTAGGTTCAGATTGAATTATTTTGCGAAATTATTGCATACACAAAATTTCGCTTGCCCTATTCGGCAAAAAGCCGTTGCTATTTAAGCCAAAATAGCAAGTTCGTTTTTTCGGCCCACATATACTCACTATATATAAATATATGTGTGTATAATGACCACAAAACAACATTTTTATAGATTTATGTAACGTAACCTAGAGTAACCGGGTCTAAATTAACTTCGTGGAAACCAAAAACAATTTGGATAAAAATAGGGAAAAGCTTAAAAAATGACATCGACTTCGGGTGTTAATAATAGCTGCCTTTGTTCATATTAAAGATATTGTACAATACCACTGTTATTGTCATACCTTGTTTACTTGTTGTGTGGAGTACTGGGCATCGTGGTAACTCTGTATTGAACTCTTTTGGGTTTAAAAAAACTAGCCGGGGGAAAAAATTATTCTAATAGTATTCGCAGGGTTCAAAAGTACTTGGGAAAAGAAAGGCAAAGGGTTTGATTTTAAAAGGGGAAAGATATTTTCAATACTAAGGATCATGAGCATGAATGAGAGAGAACAAAAATGACGTCGGTACCTGACCAGCTAGGCTGTGGTTCGTACGTTGGACTGCGTGCGGCCAGCAGTAACAGCCTGGTTGATCATGCCCTAGATAAGAGGCCTGGTCACAGACCGGGGCCCCGGGGGCGTTGACCCCCGGGAAATCTCTCCAGGTAAAAATGCAGGCATCAGTGCAAGAGTAATTGCTTGACTGCTTGGTAGCTCAGTCTGTTCAAGCAACTCAAACACCCGTCACCCCTGCCTCCCGGCAAGCAGCTGGTGGTCCATTCAGTTGCCACACCCCCGCCTATCTTAGACCTGCTTAGCATCCCTACTGGCCCGTTCTAGGAAGGCCCAACTGTACTCTACCACACCTACTTATGTACCTGTCCAACCTGTTGGAAATTACCCGCCAACCTGTTTTTTAAAGTTACCCGACGATTCTTCAGTTACGCATGTTTGATCCAGTCTTCTACTATATTGCTAAATTGGTGATTTCCTATATCCCTGCCAAAATGTAAATTTATCCAACTTTAATCCGTTGCTGGGAGACTTATCTTTGTTAGATATTTTCAGACAATGTTATTCGCCTTTATTATGGCTTTCCATTTGCGCACAATTAAATACCCCTAATTCTTCGTCTTTGCAGGAGTATAGATTCCTTCAGCTTATCTTGGTAATAGTTTTGATATAGAGATTAACTATCTTTCTCTTCTACTTTCTATACACACGTTCTACTTGACATTTGCACTGCACACGGGATAAAAATGGGGGTTAATTGTTGAGGGGATTACGTATATTGTGCTTTTGTTTTCAAGATAGTCCTCTGACGAAGAGCCCAGTATTTCTTTGTTTACATGGCCAGGATATTTCCTCGTTCGTCACAGTCAACACCGTATGTCCTTAACAGGGTTAGCGCATTTTCATCCTAAAAAAAAAGCCGCTTAGGCGACTATAATTTTAAAAAAATAACTTCCGCGCCACACCTCACTGCCTTCGACAGTTTTGTCTAGAATTAATCTGCTTGGATAGCGTTGTTCCCCCGGCTCTTGTCTCCCCCCACCTCCCTCTCCCGCTTACCTTCCTTCTTCACTCTTTCCCTCCCCCCCCCCCTTTTTTCCCCTCTTGTTTACTCCCATTTTCTTTTTCCTTTTCCCCAAAAAAAAATTTTTAACCTTTTCAAAAAAAAAGGGGGGGGGGGGGGGGTATTTGGGGGCCCGTGAAGGGTTCTTGATCCAAGGAACGGGAGCGTCCTCCCTTCATTGACTCGCGTGATTGCTCTTCATTCCCCAGGCGCTGTATGACCCTGGCGGATTTACTTTTCTCCCTAAATCTTGTTACAAATATTAACCTAAACGGGAATAAGGACTTCTAGTTTAGGCTTTAATGTGATAAATGGTTTTGAACACGACAACTTGAAGATTGAGACACTTGTGAACTTGGGGGAAACTTTCCTTAATAAAATTATATTTTTAAAAGTTTGGGGCCTTCGGGGCTTTAATGTTTTCTTGGGATAATATTATGTTTATGTGTGCTTATTATACTTTTACTGGGCAGGGGGGTACTGTGCAACAATGTATAAGATATTTTGTTCCCTTCGTAATATGTTTAGGTGGGAGAGATTACGGAAGTGGGAATGTGCCAGGCACTGAGGGGCACTGTACCACACTCCCCAAAAATTACTGTTGGGAGGGTGGGAGACCAGACCTTTCCTGATAACCTCGCTATTACCACAGCTGGACGAGAGGTGGGTGAGTCAGACCCTTTCGCATCGGGAGTCGGGGTGTTCCTCAGCTGTGAGTCAGGGCTTTTCCCAGTTGTGAGTCAGGGGGTTTTTTATTTTTGTGTCATTTTCCCCAGCGAGTAAAAATATTTTCGCTCAACCTGTTTTCTAATTAGATTTTTTTTTTTTGGGGCTAGTTTATTGTGCCCCCCAAAATTCCATCCTGTGGACGGTAGCCCGGAAATATGGATAAAAAAAGGTAGGAACTGGGCCCCAAAAAGGGGTTAACGGGTGCTTTTTTGAATTTATTCTAGACAGCCTTTTTTCACAAAAACCTTCCCCGTCTTAAGCCACAACCCACCAGCCCCCGTCACTGTAGGAGCCGGCATTTTTCCAAATTTCCCCCCGGGGGAAATGCTGCCCTCTTGCTCTTACCCATGGCTGGTGGAACCCCTCCCCTTGGGATAAACGATTCCCTTTTTCCCCTATTCAGATACTGGTTCCCGCTATTTTTTTTTTGTCGTTGACACTTTCCAGTAGCAATAGGATGGATCTTGTCAAAAAAACATCATGAAAAAAATGTATCGTTTTTAAATTCATTTGCCAGCTGTGATGGATATATGGCCCTGAGCCCTAACAAACAGCCGGTTGGCTAGGCAGTCAGTCAACAGGGAATTCTGGCCTCAGGCCGGGTTCGCCGTGCATTTCTGAGTACGGGGAAAAGGCTTGAAATTTTAATACGGTATTTATTATTATCGGCAGTCTCCCACTGAGGTAGGGTGATTTGAAAAAAAAGAAACACCATCCCACCCACCGTCTTGACATGGGGCCCCGACACTACATCTCAGACTATCCCCCCCCTCCTTCAGAGTGTAGGCACTGTGCTTCTCAAACCTCCAGGACTCAAGTCCGGCTTCCCCGATAATAGCTTGTCTCTACTCACGCTCCCCACGCTGTTGGATGTCTAAGACTCTAGCTTGGACATCCAAAAATTTTTTTTAAAGAATGGTAAAGATAATTGGATAATGGGTTGAGCTGTGAGCGATATTCTCTAGTTGTGACTGATGTTTTGCTACCTCGAACATTTTTTGGGGGTTAATCTACCAAGGATGTGGGGGGGCTCCCAGCTGGGAGAGGAGAGTGCCCCACATCTCGAAAAAGTCAAAAGGGGGGAAAAGCTTTTTCTTCTTCCCCCAAAACCCGCCTCAGTCTTACATCCGTCCCCATAATGGCGTCCAACGCAACCCCCACCCCACCCCCACCTACAGTGGGTGATTTTGGCCCAAAAATTATAAAAATTTTTCAAAACAAGAAAATCAGAATGGATTTAGTGAAAGTTTAGTCTCACTGTTTTAAAATTATCTGAGAGGATTGGGGGGATAAGCGAGAAAGACAGGGATGGGTCGCCCATAGTTAAGCATTTGACAGTCCCCCCCAAAGATTGATTCACGGACTATAAAACCCCCGGGGGGAAAAATTTACTTAACCCAAAGAAGACAGTGTAAAGAAAAGGAGAAGTTTGAGAATGATAATAGAAAAAAGTGGAGTCCCCCAAGGATCATACTAAACCGTTAAGATTTTTTTAAAAAGGGGAAAAAACCCGTTAGCTGAGACTGAATTCTTGGTTGGTATTCTTGTTTTTTGACGACGTGAACAATGGTTCAAATAATTTTGATGAAGAGCCCTTTTTCATGGCTTCTTCCTTTTAGGACACTGTAGATGATTGTATTTCCCAGATCAAGATGGGGGAAACCCCAACGCTCGCTCTGCCTTGTTACTTTTGGAAAGTCAAAGGGTCTTCAAAAAGTCGCCCACTGGGGAAAAAAAATTTAAAATTTTAAGGGTAACTATCATTTGTTGGGGAAAAAAGGGGGCGCCAATCTCAAAGCATGTATAGTGTACATCATGCCTTTTATCTGATGACATTAAATTAGGCTTTGGGGCCCCCCGATTGCAGTACTCCTCTTAACTTCATTTGTAGGGTTGTTTGGTTTTTAGGCTTTGGGGGGTGTATAAGATCGAATGTAGTTTTTTTTAGTCATTAATCACTTCATAAGAGGAAACTTTTAAAAATTTTCATTTGTAATTGGGTGTTACAAAAAAAAAACTTTGAGGAAAAAATTATTTTTTAAATTTATCAGGGGAAAAATCCAGACACGGGTCTTAATCACCTGATTACTTGTTACTGGATATTAGTGGGGCCAACCCGACGTATCCCCGCCGCCTCACTAGGCTGGGCGAAAAAGCTGGTGTGTCCTTCCTTTCCCCTTTAAAAAGGGGGCCCCCTGAATAATCTTGAATTACTTTGTCTTGATTACTGTTAGCTTTTCAGAATAAAATATTTGATATTTGTGGTTTTGATAATGACCTGCCTTGCATGACCCCCAGGCCGCTGCGTGTTCCTCCTTTTTTA
>WNWK01004280.1:125000-144078 GCA_009830355.1 Cherax destructor | reverse complement strand
AAATAAATGAAATAATGATAATAGAATAAAGCAATAAATAATAAATGAATAATGCAATAAATAATGCAATAAAAAAATGCAATAGAGAAATACAATAAATAATGCAATAAATGATACAATAAATGATACAATCATAAGATAAATAATAATACAACAAATAATGCAAAGTAATCCCTAATACGAAATACAGCCAAATGATCAATAATGTAATACAATAAATAATGCAATAATGATAGCTAATAATCAAAAATGATACAATGTAATGCAATAAATATACAATAAATAATCAATAATAATCAATGATTACAATAAATGAATGCAATAGGAATGATCATAAGTGATACAGTAGATGAATGCATAATATACAGTAATGATCAATGAATGATACATAAGATGAATAGCAATAGTAGATGCAATGGAAATGATACAGTAAATGATCATAATGATACAATAAATGATACAGTATGATAAATATCGAAATGATACAATGAAATATGCAGCAATAATTACAATGTATAATGATACAATAATGATACAATAATAATGCAATAAATAATGCAATGAAATGATACAATAATGTACAATAAATAATCAATAATAATAAAATGCAATAAATAATACAATAAGTATACAATAATGAAGTAAATAACATAAATAATAATGCAATAAATAATTAATGTGCATAAATAAATAAAGTAAATAATCAATAAAGTATCAGCAATAATCAATAATAATCACATAATAATCAATAATGATAATGATACAAAAATGATACAATGAAATGAATACAATAGAAGTAATGCAATGAAATAATCAATAATATCAATACATGATACAATAAGATAATGCAATATATGTAATATAGATGATACATAAATAATGCAAGTAATAGATATCAATTATAATGCAATAATAATGATACAATGAAGTAAATACAATGAAATAATGATACATAATGATACATAAGTGACAGCATAGATGATACAATAATAATGCAATAAATGATCATAATGATACAGTAAAATATGAAATGAATGAATAAATATGATACAATAAGATATGATACAATACATAATGCAATGATAATGAAAATAATACAATAAATGATCCCAATAAATAATCACAATAAAAATAATGCAATAAGTAATGATCAATATAATGCAATAATAATGCAATAAATAATACAATAAATGATGATATCAGTAAGTGATACATAAATGATAATAATGATACAGTAAGATAATGCATAGAATGATACATAGTAATGCAATAATGATACGTAATGATACAGATAAGTAAGTATAGTGCAATGAAGATGATAATGATAAATGATACAATAATGATAGTAATAGTGATACAATGATATAATGATAGAGTGATAAAATAGATAAGTAATGCAATATAATGCAATAATAATCAATATAATCAATAAATAATGCAATAAGTAGATGATCAATAATAATCAATAAATAATGCAATAAATATAATAAATGAATAATCAATATAGTAATCAATAATAATCAAATATATAATATCAATGAAATAATGTAGATAAGTGATAAATAAGATGATGAATAGAAGTGATGCATAGATGATGCATGAATGATGTAGTAGTGATATAATGATCATAGATGATGCAGTAGGTAAATGCAGTAGTGATAAGTAGATGATGCAGTAGATGATCAGTAGATGATGCAGTAGGTGAGTGCAGTAGATGATACAGTAGATGATGCAGTAATATCAATTATGATCAGTAATGATCAGTATGATGCAATGAAATATACAAAATATGCAATAGAATGATAATAATGATTTAATGATAATAATGCAATAATATGCAATAATGATGCAGTAAATGATATAGAATTATAAATATACAATAAATATAATCAGTATAAAGATGATCAGAATGATCATAAATAATGCAATAATATGCTACATGTATAAATAATGCAATAATATCAATGAAAGTGATACAATGTAATGAATAGATTACAATAATAATGCAATAAGTGATTAATGTAATGATCAATAGTAATGCATAGTGATCAATAGATGATGCAAGTAAATATGAATAATAATGCAATAATGATAAGAATATGCATGTAGTGATGCAAATGATACAATTGATCAGTAGATGATGCAATGAAATAGTAATGATGTAATGAATGATGCAATATGATCAGTACTGTGCAATAATGATACGTAGATGATAGTAGATTGCAAGGTGATCAATACATGATACAGTAGGTGAGTCAATAGTGATGCATAGATGATCAGATGTGCATAGATGATGCAGTAGGTGATGCAGTAGGTGGTGCAGTAGGTGATGCAGTAGGTGATGCAGTATGTGATGCAGTAGATGATGCAGTAGGTGATGCAGTAGATGATGCAGTAGGTGATGCAGTAGATGGTGCAGTAGGTGATGCAGTAGGTGGTGCAGTAGGTGGTGCAGTAGGTGGTGCAGTAGGTGGTGCAGTAGGTGGTGCAGTAGGTGGTGCAGTAGGTGGTGCAGTAGGTGGTGCAGTAGGTGGTGCAGTAGGTGGTGCAGTAGGTGGTGCAGTAGGTGGTGCAGTAGGTGGTGCAGAAGATGACGCAGTAAGTGAGGCTCCTAGTGTTCATTGTTGTTCCCTGTCACTGTTGTTCCCTGTCACTGTTGTTCCCTGTCACTGTTGTTCCCCGTCACTGTTGTTCCCTGTCACTGTTGTTCCCTGTCACTGTTGTTCCCTGTCACTGTTGTTCCCTGACACTTGTGCCCTGTCACTGTTGTTCCCTGACACTGTTGTTCCCTGTCACTGTTGTCCCCTGACACTGTTGTTACCTGTCACTGTTGTTCCCTGTCACTGTTGTCCCCTGACAATGTTGTTCCCTGTCACTGTTGTTCCCTGTCACTGTTGTTCACTGACACTTGTTCCATGTCACTGTCACTATTGTTCCCTGTCACTGTTGTTCCCTGTCACTGTTGTTCCCTGTCACTATTGTTCCCTGTCACTGTTGTTCCCTGTCACTGTTGTTCACTGACACTGTTGTTCCCTGACACTGTTGTTCCCTGACACTGCTGTCCCCTGACATTGTAATTCCCTGACACTGTTGTTCCCTGACACTGCTGTCCCCTGACACTGTAGTTCCCTGACACTGTTGTTCCCTGACACTGCTGTCCCTTTACATTGTTGTCCCCCTGACACTAAGAGTGTGAGTGTTGCCTGCAGCCTGGTGTTCCGGATGGTAGAGGCCGAGGAAGAGTACGTGGAACAGTTGAACCTACTTGTGTGTTGCTTCCTGCGACCCTTCAAGATGGCAGCTTCCAGCAAGAAGCCTCCCTCATCTCACGAAGACGTCAACAGCATCTTCCTCAACTCTGAGACGTTGCTATTTCTTCACCAGATCTTTCTCAAGGGTCTGTCAGCCAGGATGGAGAGCTGGCCCACCTTAGTTCTAGGTGAGTAATACCACGCTGGTTCTAGGGCACTTCTAGCCCAGTAATGCCAGATTCAAGGGCACATGTATCCCAGTAATACTGGATTCTAGGGCACTTCTGGCCCAGTAATACCACATTCTAGGGTACTTTTAGGTAATAACTAATTCTAGGGCACTTCTAGGTTAGTAAGATGATGCTAGGGCACTTCTAGATCAGTTTTAGGCGAGTAACAGGGTTCTAAGTGAGTAATATGTAGGCTCTATGGAACTTCTAGAGGAGTTCTAAGTGAGTAAAAAGGCTCTAAGTGAATAATACGAGGTTCTAGGGAAGTTCCACTTGAGTAACCGTGGGTTCTATGGTTTTCTGACGCAGTTCTAGGTGAGTAAGAGGAGTTATAGGTGAATTCTAGGTGAGTGATGGGTTCTATTGATTATAAATGAGTTATGGAGGTTCTAAGTGAGTAAGGCGGGTTCTAAGAGAGGCTGGAAGGTTCTAGGTGAGACTGGTTGGATCTAGGTGAGGCTGGAGGGTTCTAAGTGAAGGTAGAAGATTCTAGATGAGACTGGAGGGTTCTAGGAGAGGCTGGAGGGTTCTAGGTGAGCCTGGAAAGTTCTCTTTGATTCTGGAGAGTTCTAGGTGAGACTAGAGGGTTCTAGGTGAGGCTGTAGGGGTCTAGGTGAGGCTGTTAGTTATAGGTGAGACTGGAGGGTTCTAGGTGAGGCTTGAAGGGTCTAGGTAAGTCGAGAGGTTCTAGCCAAGTCTTCAGGGTTCTAGGTAAGGCTGGAGGGTTCTAGGTGAGGTTAGAAAGTTCTATGTGAGCCTGGAAGGTTCCAGTTAAGTCTTGAGGGTCGTAGGTGGGTCTGGAGGGTTTTAAGTGAGACTGAAGGGTTCTAGGTGAGACTGTAAAGTTCTAGCTTTGTCTGGAGGGTTCTAGGAGAGGCTAGAGGGTTCTAGCTGAGGCTAGATGGTTCTAGGTAAGGCTGGAAGGGTCTAGATAAATCTGAAGGTTTCTAGGTGTGATTTAGTTATTTAGGTGAAGCTGCATTTCTAGGTGAGACTGCAAGGTTATAGGTGGGGTAGCAGGGTTCTAGGTGAGGTTGTAGAGTTCTACATGAGTCTGGAGGGTTCTAGGGAGGCGGGAAAATACTAGGTGAGGCTGGACAGTTCTAGGTGAGTCTGGAGGATTCTAGGTAAGGCTGGGAAATTCTAGGTGAGTCCGGAAGGTTGTAGGTGAGGATGCATTGTTCTAGGTGAGGCTGCAGGGTTCTAGGTGAGGCTGGAAAGTTCTAGGTGAGGATGCATTGTTCTAGGTGAGGCTTCAGGGTTCTAGGTGAGGCTGGAAAGTTCTAGGTGAGGATGCATTGTTCTAGGTGAGGCTGCAGGGTTCTAGGTGAGGCTGGAAAGTTCTAGGTGAGGATGCAGGGTTCTAGGTGAGACTATAAGGTTCTAGGGAGGCTGGAAAGTTCTAGGTGAGGTTGGAGAGTTCTAGGTGAGTCTGGAGGGTTCCAGGTAAGGTTGGAAGGTTTTAGGTGAGTCTGGAAGGTTCTAGGTGAGGATGCATGGTTCTAGGTGAGGCTGGAAAGTTCTAGGTGAGGATGCAGGGTTCTAGGTGAAGCTAGAGGGTTCTCAGTGAGGATGCAGGGTTCTAGGTGAGTTTGGAAGGTTCTAGATGAGTCTGGAGGGTTCTAGGTGCGACTGGAATGATCTAGGGAAGCTGGAGAGTTCTAAGTGAGTCTAGAGGGTTCTAGGTAAGGCTGGAAGGTTCTAGGTGAGTCTGGAAGGTTCTAGGTGAGGATGAAGGTTCAAGGTGAGGCTGGAGGGTTCTAGGTGAGGCTGCAGGGTTCTAGGAGGCTGGAGGGCTCTAGGTGAGGATACAGGGTTGTAGGTGAGTCTGGAAGGTTCTAGGTGTATCTAGAGGTTCTAGGTGCGACTGGAAGGTTCTACGTGAGGCGGGAAGGTTCTGTAAGGTTTAAGATGAGTTTGAAAGGTTCTTGAAAAATTAGAAGGTTCTAGATTAGACTGTAGGGTTCTAGGTGATACTGTTGGGTTCTAGGTGATGGTGTAAGGTTCTTGGTGATGTGTAGGATTCTAGGTGATGCTGTAGTGTTCTAGATGAAGCTGTAAGGTTCTAGGTGATACTGTAGGGTTCTCGGTGATATTGTAGGGTTCTAGATGATACTAAAGGGTTCTTGGAGATATTGTAGGGTTCTAGGTGACGCTGTAGGGTTCTAGTAGAGGCTGTAGGGTTCTAGATGATACTGAAGGGTTCTAAGAGATACTGTAGGGTTCTAAGAGATACTGTAGGGTTCTAGATGATACTGTAGGGATTTTGGTGATGATGTAGGGTTTTAGGTAATTCTGTAGAGCTCTAGGTGATAGTGTAAGGTTCTTGGTGATGCTGTATGGTTCTAGATGAGACTGTAGGTTTCTAGGTGATAATGTAGGGTTCTAGGTGATAGTGTAGGGTTCTAGGTGATAGTGTAGGGTTCTAGATGAGAGTGTAGGGTTCTAGATGAGAGTGTAGGGTTCTAGGTGACACTGTAGGGTTCTAGATGATACTGTAGTGTTCTAGGTGACACTGTAGGGTTCTAGATGATACTGTAGTGTTCTAGGTGATACTGCAGGGTTCTAGGTGATACTGTAGTGTCCTAGGTTATACTGTAGGGTTCTAGGTGATGATGTAGTGTCCTAGGTGATACTGTAGGGTTCTAGGTGATGATGTAGGGTTCTAGGTGATACTGTAGGGTTCTAGGTGATGATGTAGGGTTCTAGGTGATACTGTAGGGTTCTAGGTGATACTGTATGGTTCTAGGTGATATTGCAGGATTCTAGGTGATACTATAGGGTTCTAGGTGAGGCTGTTGGGTTCTAGGTGACACTGTATTGTTCTTGGTGATGCTGAAGTGTTCTAGGTGATAGTGAAGGGTTTTTGGTGTTGCTGTAGGGTTCTGTGTGATAGTGTAGGGTTCTTGATTTTACTGTAGGGTTCTAGATGATGCTGTAGGTTTCTAGGTGAGACTGTAGGGTTCTAGGTGATACTGAAGTGTTCTAAATAATACTGTAGGTGTCTAGGTGATGCTGTAGGGTTCTAGGTGATAATGTAGTGTTCTAGGTGATGCTGTATGGTTCTAGGTTATGTTGTAGTGTTCTAGATGATGCTCTGGGGTTCTACATCATGCTTTGTGGTTCTAAGAGATGCTGTAGGATTCTAGGTGATGCAGTAAGGTTCTAGATGCTGCTGCAGGGTTCTTGGTGATGTTGTAGGGTTCTAGGTGAGACTGTAGTGTTACAGGCGATACTGTAGGGTTCTAGTTGATGCTGAAGGGTTCTACGTGATACTGCAGAATTCTAGGTGAGTCTGTAGTGTTCCAGGTGATACTGCTGGGTTCTAGTTGATGCTGGAAGGTTCTAGGTGAGACTGTAAGGTTCTAGGTGAAGCTGTAGCGTTCTAATTGATGCTGAAGGGTTTTAGGTGATGCTGCAGGGTTCTAGGTGATACTGTAGGGTTCTAGGTGGGGCTGTAGGGTTCTAGATGATGCTGTAATGTTCTAGGTGATACTGTAAATTTCTAGGTGATACTGTAGGGTTCTACGTGATAATGTAGGGTTCTAGATGATACTGTAGCGTGTATGTGATACTGTAGGGTTCTAGGTGATACTGTAGGGTTCTAGGTGATAGTGTAGGGTTCTAGGTGATACTGTAGGGTTCTAGGTGGGGCTGTAGGGTTCTAGATGATGCTGTAATGTTCTAGGTGATACTGTAAATTTCTAGGTGATACTGTAGGGTTTTAGGTGATACTGTAGGGTTCTATGTGATACTGTAGGGTTCTAGGTGGGGCTGTAGGGTTCTAGGTGATACTGTATGGTTCTAGGTGATAGTGTAGGGTTCTAGGTGATACTGTAGGGTTTTAGGTTATGGTGTAGGGTTCTAGGTGATACTGTAGGGTTTTAGGTGATTCTGTAAAGTTCTAGGTGATACTGTAGTGTTCTAGGTGATACGGTAGGGTTCTAGGTGATGGTGTAGGGTTCTAGATGATGCTGTATTGTTCTAGGTGATACTGTAGGTTTCTAGGTGAGGCTGTAGGGTTCTAAGTGATACTGAAGGGTTCTAGGTGATACTGTAGGGTTCTAGGTGATGGTGTAGGGGTCTAGGTGATACTGTAGGGTTCTAGATGATGCTGTTTTGTTCTAGGTGATACTGTAGGGTTCTAGGTGACGCTGTAGGGTTCTAGGTGATACTGAAGGGTTCTAGGTGATACTGTAGGGTTCTAGGTAATACTGTAGGGTTCTAGATGAGGCTGTTTTGTTCTAGGTGATACTGTAGAGTTCTAGGTGACGCTGTAGGGTTCTAGGTGATACTGAAGGGTTCTAGGTGATACTGTATGGTTCTAGGTGATGCTGCAGGGTTCTAGGTGATAGTGTAGGTTCCTATGTGATACTGTAGGGTTCTAGGTGATACTGTAGGGTTCTAGGTGAGGCTGTAGGGTTCTAGGTGGTGTGAGTGTTGTAGTTTTCAAAGGGATATCCACCTCAGTCTCCTCGGATCAAGAGCCAGGTGTCATACAGGTGTCTGTAACTCCCCTAATTGGATAGACCTACTTGTATTCTCACTCCATAGGCCTAACACGCCTTTGGGAACCCTTCAAATTCAAAATTATCAATATTAAGAAGACTTGGAAAATCTGAAAGTCAATAAATAGCTAAGTTATCCCCCTCATGATAGACCTATGAGGGCTTACTCAAGAGTATATTACTTTCTTAGCCTATAATCTTCAATTATTCCTTGTATAATTAACCAAAATTTAATTTGAAACTGTGAACTAATTTTAATTTTTTTTGGAATACTTTTAGCTAATATAAACAATGTACACTTAATCTTTATATAGTTATTTACATAAACATTTTTTCTCTTAAAATTTAGAAACTTAATACACACAAATAATTATATATATATATATATATATATATATATATATATATATATATATATATATATATATATATATATATATATATATATATATATATATATATATATATATATATATATATATATATATATATATATATATATATATATATATATATATATATATATATATATATATATATATATATATATATATATATTATATATATATATATATATATATATATATATATATATATATATATATATATAATATGGAAAGTAGTTAGACTGTTGGGTTTAGTCCTGACTCTTTCTCTTCTACTTCAGCTCTTCCTCTCACCGGCTATTCTTCTTCTGTCCCCACTTCCCCTCGCCCCTAGTGGGTCCTTACCTGAGAGTCTGAACTAACTATATACTATATATATATATATATATATATATATATATATATATATATATATATATATATATATTATATATATATATATATATATATATATATATATATATATATATATATATATATTCATGTCCGATTAGGTAAAACTGGTCAATTAGCAAGAACTCATCTAAAATTAAGTCATTCTAAAATTTTCTCCTATACGTTTAAAGATGTTTTTTTCATTTATGTTAATGTAAGAATTTATAATTTTGTACCAAGAGAAACTTTGAAAACCTACCTAACCTTATTACAACAAGCGCAATTTAATTTAGCCTAACCCAACTAAATATATTTTAGATACGTTAACATTAATTTAATAATAAACAAACACAAAGAAATATATTTTTTTCGTTATGTTCAGAATGATTTTGGCGAAATTATTGCATACACAAATTATCGCTTGTCTTATATGGCAAGGTGAGCGTTGCTATTTAAGCCAAAATCGCAAGTTTTACCTAATCGGCACGACTATATATATATATATATATATATATATATATATATATATATATATATATATATATATATATATATATATATATATATATATATATATATATATATATATATATATAAAGCGTTTAGTGGCTTGTAGATAGCTTCCCTGAATGGCTTTTGAATGTGGCTTTATCCCTGTATGGCTTAAGCCCTGGCTTGTGTTATTCTTATGTATGAAAAAAAAAACATTTTTTATAATTATCTTTTGTGATGATTATTAGTGATGGATTATTATTATGATTATGATTTTTGGGGGGTTAGGGGGAGAGGAAAACCCGTAGGGGGTGTTTAGGATGGAAAGCTAAAACTCCCTGGATCAAGAACTCTTCAGATGTTTCAAGGATTTTTTATTATTATTATTATTATTATTATTATTATTATTATTATTATTATTATTATTATTATTATTATTATTATTATTATTTATCAAGACTTGAGTCTGTGTAGAGCTTTATGAAGACTTGTGTCTGTGTAGATCTTTATCAAGACTTGAGTCTGTGTAGAGCTTTATCAAGATTTGTGTCTGTGTAGAGCTTTATCAAGACTTGAGTCTGTGTAGAGCTTTATCAAGACTTGAGTCTGTGTAGAGCTTTATTAAGACTTGTCTCAGTGTAGAGCTTTATCAAGACTTGAGACTGTGTAGAGCTTTATCAAGACTTGTGTCTGTGTAGATCTTTATCAAGACTTGAGTCTGTGTAGAGCTTTATCAAGATTTGTGTCTGTGTAGAGCTTTATCAAGACTTGAGTCTGTGTAGAGCTTTATCAAGACTTGAGTCTGTGTAGATCTTTATTAGGACTTGTCTCAGTGTAGAGCTTTATCAAGACTTGAGTCTGTGTAGAGCTTTATCAAGACTTGTGTCTGTGTAGATCTTTATCAAGACTTGAGTCTGTGTAGAGCTTTATCAAGACTTGTGTCTGTGTAGATCTTTATCAAGACTTGAGTCTGTGTAGAGCTTTATCAAGACTTGAGTCTGTGTAGAGCTTTATAAGGACTTGTCTCAGTGTAGAGCTTTATCAAGACTTGAGTCTGTGTAGAGCTTTATCAAGACTTGTGTCTGTGTAGATCTTTATCAAGACTTGAGTCTGTGTAGAGCTTTATCAAGACTTGTGTCTGTGTAGAGCTTCATCAAGACTTGAGTCTGTGTAGAGCTTTATCAAGACTTGAGTCTGTGTAGAGCTTTATTAAGACTTGTCTCAGTGTAGAGCTTTATCAAGACTTGAGTCTGTGTAGAGCTTTATCAAGACTTGTGTCTGTGTAGAGTTTTATCAAGACTTGTGTCTGTGTAGATCTTTATGAAGACTTAAGTCTGTGTAGAGCTTTATCAAGACTTGAGTCTGTGTAGAGCTTTATGAGGACTTGAGTCTGTGTAGATCTTTATGAAGACTTGTGTCTGTGTAGAGCTTTATCAAGAATTGAGTCTGTGTAGAGCTTTATCAAGACTTGAGTATGTGTAGAGCTTTATGAAGACTTGAGTCTGTGTAGAGCTTTATCAAGAATTGTGTCTGTGTAGAGCTTTATCAAGACTTGTGTCAGTGTAGAGCTTTATGAAGACTTGAGTCTGTGTAGAGCTTTATCAAGACTTGTGTCAGTGTAGAGGTTTATGAAGACTTGTGTCTGTGTAGAGCTTTATGAAGACTTGTGTCAGTGTAGACCTTTATGGAGACTTGAGTCTGTGTAGAGCTTTATGAAGACTTGAGTCTGTGTAGAGCTTTATGAAGACTTGTGTCTGTGTAGAACTTAATCAAGACTTGTGTATGTGTAGAGCTTTATCAAGACTTGTGTCAGTGTAGAGCTTTATCAAGACTTGAATCTGTGTAGAGCTTTATGAAGACGAGTCTGTGTAGAGCTTTATCAAGACTTGAGTCTGTGTAGAGCGTTATCAAGACTTGAGTCTGTGTAGAGCGTTATCAAGACTTGAGTCTGTGTAGAGCTTTATGAAGACTTGAGTCTGTGTAGAGCTTTATCAAGACTTGTGTCTGTGTAGAGCTTTATCAAGACTTGAGTCTGTGTAGAGCTTTATGAAGACTTGAGTCTGTGTAGAGCTTTATGAAGACTTGTGTCTGTGTAGAGCTTTATGAAGACTTGAGTCTGTGTAGAGCTTTATGAAGACTTGAGTCTGTGTAGAGCTTTATGAAGACATGTGTCAGTGTAGACCTTTATGAAGACTTGAGTCTGTGTAGAGCTTTATGAAGACTTGAGTCTGTGTAGAGCTTTATGAAGACTTGGGTCTGTGTAGAGCTTTATGAAGACTTGAGTCTGTGGAGAGCTTTATGAAGACTTGAGTCTGTGTAGAGCTTTATCAAGACTTGGGTCTGTGTAGAGCTTTATGAAGACTTGAGTCTGTGGAGAGCTTTATGAAGACTTGAGTCTGTGTAGAGCTTTATGAAGACTTGAGTCTGTGTAGAGCTTTATGAAGACTTGGGTCTGTGTAGAGCTTTATGAAGACTTGAGTCTGTGGAGAGCTTTATGAAGACTTGAGTCTGTGTAGAGCTTTATCAAGACTTGGGTCTGTGTAGAGCTTTATGAAGACTTGAGTCTGTGGAGAGCTTTATGAAGACTTGAGTCTGTGTAGAGCTTTATCAAGACTTGAGTCTGTGTAGAGCTTTATTAAGACTTGAGTCTGTGTTGAGCTTTATCAAGGTCATTTATATCGTTTAGACCAGTATAACCCTAAATGTAGGTTCTATAGACCTACCTCACTACACTCAACTAATCACACAGCAAATCACAGATATTAAGACTTTATACTCAACAAATCACACAACAAATCTCTAATATTAATAATTTACACTCAACAAATCACAGTTAAGACTTCATACTCAACAAATCACGGATATGAAGACTTTACACTTAACAAATCACACAACAAATCACAGATATTTAGACTTTACACTCAACAAATCCCAGATATTAAGACTTTACATTCAACAATCACAGCTATTAAGTCTTTACACACAACAAATCATAGATATAAAGATTTTGCACTCAGCAAATCAGAGATAAGAATGTTGAGGGTGAAATGTGTTGAGTGTGACGGAGAGATGTTGTGTGCTCTGGTGGTTGTTTGTTATGTAGTATTATCTTGGTGTGTCAAGCCCAGGACCTGCTTCTACTGGCTCCAGGTTCCCACTGAACCACACACACACACACACACACACACACACACACACACACACACACAGCGAAGAGGCGGGGCCAGGAGCTGAGTCTCGACCCCTGCAACCACAATTAGGTGAGTACACACACACACACACACAAACACACACACACACACACACACACAGAAGTGTGGGGTAATAATACCAATATAATGGTATCACAAGGTACGCACTACCAACCTTCATACCGCTTCTTACACTTATACACGACCTGTAGATACCTATTACTGACAGCTCGAACACGCTACGGTATGTCGACCTTGACGTAATATTACAAACAGCGTGGCAAACACGACGCAACTGAATGGTTGTCATGATAAAAATTTGGCAGAGATTCTATACCATACAAAGTAATGTCAAGGAATTGTTAGATTGTGCAATAAGATTTTTTTTCAACAAACAGGGTGACTTAAAAAGAAAAACCAAAGTTTCTCTTTTTAAATTTAGTAATTTATACAGAAGATGAGGTTACGAGCCCCTTGCATTTTAGTCGCCTTTTACAACACTCAACAAGATAACACACAGTTATCTGTGAGAACAAAGACTGATAAACAAAGATAACGAGGTATAGTGAAACTAATAATGGTAAGTAAACACTTGGAACAACATTTAGATTAATATAATAATAATAATAATAATAATAATAATAATAATAATAATAATAATAATAATAATAGTATAATATAATAATATCTTTATTTACTACAAGTACATGTACAAGGTATACAGACCATAGCTGACATCAATGACATACTACTATATAGAAAGCCTCTTGTTATGCTGAGCATTTCCCACAAATTAGATCAGTTTTGTCCCCAGGATGCGACCCACACCAGTCCACTAACACCCAGGTACCCATTTTACTAATGGGTGAAGATAGACAACCAGTGTAAGGAAACATGTCTGATGTTTCCACCCTTTCGCCGGGAATCGAACTCGGACCCTCACGTGTGAAACGAGAGCTTTAGCCATCAGGCAATGGGGCACAAGTGAGATTTACATCTGCAGAGTGAACATCAGGTCCAGGAGGGTCAAAATCAGAAGCAATGGTTAATACTTGCCACGACTGAGAGCAATCAACATTAGTAGTATTGGATGGAACTGGTTTTTCAACTGAGAATATACAATTTCTTTCATTAGGAATCGAATCACACCAGACCATATCGGATCTGTTCTTTGAGCGACATGCATCCTCTGCATTAAACGGAGGATCAACGACACCTGCACTAACGCGTGGAGATAATGCATCTGTGACAATGTTCTATTTGTCTGGCAAATACAGAAAATATTGAATTCCTGTGTGGCCAAAGACTATCTGGATAATGTTCCAGTAGGTTGTTTATTTTTGAGTAAAGGAATTAATTGAGTATGATCTGTCAAAACATGAACTGGATACTGGTAGATGATATCTTGGAAGTACTTTAAAGATCAAGCTTTTGCTAAGACTTCTTGTTCAGTTCCTGCATCATTACGTTCTGCTTTAGTTAAGACACGACTAGCAAATGTAACTGGGTTATACTTGCTACTGGTCTTTTGAGCTGGTGGAACTAACATCCGTAGTAAGATTAAAAAAGCTTTTCAAAATCATGAAATGTTAATACAGGAGCAGAAGTCAACTTGTCTTTTTAAGTCTGAAATGTTCTTTCTTGACGGAGGGTCCAAGCGAAAGGATCATCTTTCTTAAGCAATTAAGTTAGAGGAGCTGCAATAGAAGAAATATTAACAATGAAAGCTCTGTAGAAATGTGGTAAGCCCACAAAAGGATCTTACAACTTCATCAGTTACTTTGTATCTCGGCAAACTTAGTTTGTAAAGATGCGTCTAAGAGCAACGTCCATACAGTGTCAAATTAAGATTTTGTTTAAGTTGATGACGACACACTGCTTGAGGAATCCTCTGTAAAATCTTAAAAACTTGATTTGGAGAAAGATTCTTCCTTTCTCTACTCTGGTCAGTCATAACCCTTCTAGAAGTGACTATATGACCAAGAAACTTGATCTGTAATCTTAAGAACTTAGAAAGCTTTACTTTTAAATTAGCTTCAAGCTTACAAAGTACATACCAAATTTAGTCTTTTGAGATGTGTCCACATTTTCAGGTATAACAATCACATCTTCTAAATATGAGGGTTTGAAAATGTGATAGGAGAAGATCTTAACCCAAAAGCCATTTTGAGAAAATGAAAAAGACCTGTAGGCGTAGAAAAAGCTGTTAACTCTTGGTTAACAAGAAGACGTACTTGATAAAACCCTTGTAACAAATCTTGAGTTGAAAATACTTTGTTATCTCCTATGGTATGTAATAAATCACTAAGAACAGGACGTGGAAAACGATATGAAATTGTTTTAACTTTCAACTTCCTAAAATCAATCACTGGACGCCAAGTACTATCTTCCTTGGGCACTAAAATCATTGATGCGTTCCGTGGTGAATTACTATGAGCGATGACTCCATCATCAAACATCTCGTTGACTAACTCTTTTGCTGCATCAATTTACAAATGAGTCAATGTGTAAGCAGGTACATAAACACATCTTGTACCAGGTTCAACACAAATACAATGGGATAATAAATTTGTTAACCTCATCTTTTTCCTCTACTAGTGAAATAGACAGACTCTCCCCCGGGAGAAGTAGCACCAATTTGCTGATCTGGTGCCAACAAGTAGCACCAGTCTGCTGATCTGGTGCCAACAAGTAGCACCAGTCTGCTGATCTGGTGCCAACAAGTAGCACCAGTCTGCTGATCTGGTGCCAACAAGTAGCACCAGTCTGCTGATCTGGTGCCAACAAGTAGCACCAGTCTACTGATCTGGTGCCAACACGTTCATATTCTAAGCAGGATATGGTTAATGGACAAGGTTAACAAGAGAAGTGTTTGCTCTAAGATGAACACTGACTTAGACTGTTCAACTGCTTCCCAGCATTCATAAGGGGGATTACCAATAGACCCCTGGCTGTCTTCAAGCAGGCACTGGACAGGCACCTAAAGTCAGTACCTGAACAGCCGGGCTGTGGTTTGTATGTTGGATCACGTTCGGCCAGCAGTAACAGCCTGGTTGATCAGGCCCTGATCCACCAGGCCTGGTCACAGACCGGGCCGAGGGGGCGTTGACCCCCGGAGCTCTCTCCAGGTATACTCCAGGTATCTTGTTATCCCGTGTAATAAGGATGGTTACACCTCAACTAATATGTCATCCCATCTGGAACTTTAGGAACAACAACTGACACTCGAGTGAGAGAACTCTCTGCAACACACACTTCTTCCTGTGAACGACCTGTCATATCAACATGGGATGGCATAACATGTTTCAAGCAATTGCTTTTCAACAAGGCGTTCACTGAGGAGAGACTACTGCTCGAATGAGTGGTAATTGTCGGAATATTATCAGTGCCCAAGGTTGTCTTGAGCGTCCACTGACACCTGAGGAGACTGTACACTGTCCTGCATGTAAGAAGTTGTAGCAGATGGTTTCCAGACAGGACGTATAGTATTTCCAGTGTCTGATTGCCTCGTTACGTTACTGGCAAACGCACAAGTTTGTAAAGACTTAATCTGGACTTCATACTCTGACGCGGTATGGCAGATCTTGGATCCAAGCTGACAGCCCCATAATGGTACGATCAAGTCATCAGTTCGGGCTTGACAATGATATGAGCACAATGTGTAGACCTCTCATAGAAACAAAACCTAGTAAAATATCACCTGGAAAATTTATCTGATCAACAATAAGCTGAAAATTCTCAATCTTGGATGGAAAAAAGTAAGAAAAGAGTGACGTCGGAGAAGCGCATTAGAACCAGCCACTCCACTAAGGGTGGACACACAGGTAGCTTCTACAAGAACATGACGAAGCTGATTATCCTTCAAGAGGCTTCTACAAGAACATGACGAAGCTGATTATCCTTAAAGAGGCCAGAGTGAATAACATTGACTTGTGCACCAGAGTTCATAAAGCCATGAACGGCTGCACCAGATACACAAGCTTCAACAAGCGGACCAATAGCTACACTAGTATTTATGTACAAACTTTCAAGAAAGTCGACATTATCAGTAAATACTTGCTCAGATTATTCAACAAAGATACAGGCTGGAGCTTCGTCAACTAGGGAATCATCTTGCAGACTGCATAAAACACTGCTGTGCTGCTGAGTATTAGCTAATGTCACAACTGGAGGGTTTGACTCGGGTGCGAGGCTTCCCCAGAACATGACACGTACCTTATCTTGAGACTGAGTAGTGGTTACACAAACAACTACTCAGCTGCCTCTTTATCTTTTGAATCTGAAGACAGAAAAGTTCCTGGATCACCAATTGATGCAGCTTTAAGTATAACAGTCCTAGGGTCCTCATCCACCACAGATGGGTTATCTGTCAGCCTACATACATCAGCATGTGCTGATAACTGCCTGATCACACTGAAAGCAGCAAGCTTGCCTATACAGAGGGCAAATTCCTTACATTCTTAAAGTGTAAAGGTTGAGGATTCTAAGGTCTGGAGATTTACGACTCTTTGACCGCGGGTTCAAGCCCCTTCTGTGGTATGGTTTGTTTGCAATCATGCCATTACGATTTCGTGAGTCATGTTGACGGCTTTGAGGGGACTTGAGCTAGAATTCGTCACGGCCACGCTGGCGGGAGATTCGTCTGTAAAAAATTGCATTTATGGTCACAGTGGTGCCTATGCTAACCTTCCTATGGTGTATAAATATACCTAGTTGGATGACTCTTATTGTAGCCAGCTGGCCCAATGGCTAGCGCCTCAGTCTGGAGTTTTATGACTCTCTGACCGCGGGTTCTATCCCCGCCCGTGGTATGGTTTATTTTAAGGATACCTTAAATGCTCTCAGCATATTGTCAGAACGGTATGAAAACCTAACTAGAGACTCATTAGGACCTGGTTCAACCAGCACCAAATGATGCAACGTTAGCATAAGGGACAGAAACAGCAAATGGAAAATAATATTCACGAAGGAATTCTTTATACTGTGAGCAACGAGTAAAATCTTAGCAATAACGAGTGTTAACGAGAACACTGGCGACTCCAGGAGTGGTGAAGCATCGAAGACCATCAAGAAGACTGGAGTCTCCAGGAGAGGTGAAGCATCGAAGACCATCAAGAAGACTGGCGACTCCAGGAGTGGGGAAGCATCGAAGACCATCGAGAAGACTGGAGTCTCCAGGAGTGGTGAAGCATCGAAGACCATCAAGAAGACTGGCGACTCCAGGAGAGGTGAAGCATCGAAGACCATCGAGAAGACTGGAGTCTCCAGGAGTGGTGAAGCATCGAAGACCATCGAGAAGACTGGAGTCTCCAGGAGTGGTGAAGCATCGAAGACCATCGAGAAGACTGGCGTCTCCAGGAGTGGTAAAGCATCGAAGACCATCGAGAAGACTGGAGTCTCCAGGAGTGGTGAAGCATCGAAGACCATCGAGAAGACTGGCGACTCCAGGAGAGGTGAAGCATCGAAGACCATCGAGAAGACTGGAGTCTCCAGGAGTGGTGAAGCATCGAAGACCATCGAGAAGACTGGAGTCTCCAGGAGTGGTGAAGAATCGAAGACCATCGAGAAGACTGGAGTCTCCAGGAGTGGTGAAGCATCGAAGACCATCGAGAAGACTTGAGTCTCCAGGAGGGTGAAGCATCGAAGACCATCGAGAAGACTGGCGACTCCAAGAGAGGTGAAGCATCGAAGACCATCGAGAAGACTTGAGTCTCCAGGAGGGTGAAGCATCGAAGACCATCGAGAAGACTGAAGTCTCCAGGAGAGTGAAGCATCGAAGACTATCAAGAAAACTGGCGTCTCCAGGAGAGGTGAAGCATCGAAGACCATCGAGAAGACTGAGTCTCCAGGAGGGTGAAGCATCGAAGACCATCGAGAAGACTGGCGACTCCAGGAGTGGTGAAGCATCGAAGACCATCACCATCGAGAAGACTGGAGTCTCCAGGAGTGGTGAAGCATCGAAGACCATCTAGAAGACTGGAGTCTCCAGGAGAGGTGAAGAATCGAAGACCATCAAGAAGACTGGCGTCTCCAGGAGAGGTGAAGCATCGAAGACCATCGAGAAGACTGGAGTCTCCAGGAGTGGTGAAGCATCGAAGACCATCGAGAAGACTGGAGTCTCCAGGAGTGGTGAAGAATCGAAGACCATCGAGAAGACTGGAGTCTCCAGGAGTGGTGAAGCCTCGAAGACCATCGAGAAGACTGGCGACTCCAGGAGTGGTGAAGCATCGAAGACCATCGAGAAGACTTGAGTCTCCAGGAGTGGTGACAATCGAAGACCATCGAGAAGACTGGCGACTCCAGGAGAGGTGAAGCATCGAAGACCATCGAGAAGACTGGAGTCTCCAGGAGTGGTGAAGCATCGAAGACCATCAAGAAGACTGGAGTCTCCAAGAGTGGTGAAGCATCGAAGACCATCGAGAAGACTGGAGTCTCCAGGAGAGGTGAAGCATCGAAGACCATCGAGAAGACTGGCGTCTCCAGGAGTGGTAAAGCATCGAAGACAATCGAGAAGACTGGAGTCTCCAGGAGTGGTGAAGCATCGAAGACCATCGAGAAGACTGGCGACTCCAGGAGAGGTGAAGCATCGAAGACCATCGAGAAGACTGGAGTCTCCAGGAGTGGTGAAGCATCGAAGACCATCGA